>BHEV01006998.1:1365-19038 GCA_004319985.1 Emydocephalus ijimae | reverse complement strand
TTTAAGGGTCTTCCAGGAAACCATCGAGAGGGACGATCCTGAATCGACTTCCATCACGCAGGGCTGGTTTTCAATGGCGACTTTCACTCGGATCTTCTTTGCGTCTAATTATGAGGCGTGAACAATTGTAATGGTTTGGTGTGCCTCTTCTCGTTTCGTTGAATGGGCTAGTGGTTTGTTTCTGTAGGAGTGGTTATTCCATTGGTGGTTCAAATGTTCCCGAGTCACAGGATGACTTCCTGTGGTTTGGCGGTAATTGGTCCCCCTCTGAAATGGGCTGGATCCTTGCTTGCTTCTACAGACCTTTCCGATGTGGCCTCTCTTCCCACAAACATGGCAGAGCGTGTCGAGGAATTTGCAGTCTGATCGTGGGTGGTTTGCCCCACAACCAGCGCATTGATACTGCAATCTCTGGTTACGCTGGTGGCGTTGGTCTTGTTCAGACCGGAGCCGGTTGACCTCTTCCTCATCACTTTCTGATGATGATTCGAGGTCCTCGTGGTGGGTTGCCATTGCATGTTCCTCAAGGCGAGGTAAGGTTTCGCCGGCGAGTTGGCGGAGCGGGGCGTTGGCGCGGCGCATTCGGGCAGCCGACTTCCTGGTTGCTTCTGCTACAGTAGCATCAGCGATGGCATCTGTAAGGCTGATGTCGCCTTTCGCCATCAGCTTACTCTGCACATTTGGTGCGTCTAATCCCAGAACTATTCGGTCTCTCAGGGCTTCTTCGAGGTCGGCGAACCCACAGAGGCCTCCCATGTTCCGGAGATCCGCTATGAAATCTGCAATGCTCTCTCCCTTCCGCTGGTCTCTCTGGTAAAATTCATGTCTTCGGACAAGCGTTGGTACGGTAGGTGCATAGTGGGCCCGTAGGAGGGGCTCGAGGACGTCCCAGTCCATGGATTTCACCTCAGCTGGTTTCGCCAGTGCCTTAGCCATCTTAAACATGGTAGGGCCGCAGTGAGTCAGGAATACCGCTCGCTTTTTCCCAGTAGTGGCATCCTTCAAGTTGTTGGTCTCCAGAAACATCTGGAATCGGTCCATATATGAGTCCCAGTCTTCTTGTGCCGGGTCGAATGGAGCAGGTGGTATGGTGCCGCTGGACATGGTTTCTGCTGTTGATGCGCCTTCAGCCACGTGCTCTGTTTAGTGCTCTGTAGTGTTCAATCAGCTCTGACATCTCCGAATCCCAGCCTCGTCGCCAGTGTTAAGTTCTGCGCATGGGCGCAAGGAACGGAGACGAGACGGTGAACAGTGAACTTCAACTCTTTATTAATCATTGTGGAACGGAGCAAAACCCTAGGGCAGCAGCAGCCCTTTTATAGGCAAGCTGCTTATCTAGTAACCAATAAGAAACATGGAGTGTTAACCCCCTTAACCAATGAGAGAGGCCCGTTAACAGCCAATCAGATTCTCCTGAATGGACCAATCCGATATCGCTATTATCGGCCAATCAGAAGTGCAGGGCTAGAACCCTGCTCTTTTCTAAAGGTTTTGATAAACTTTATTTAAGCATTTTATTAGTTCATAACATGCCCTGCACTTACCTGCATCCAAAACGGACCGTGTGGGTGTTAAGCCTGTGTTCCCCAACCAGGGTTAAGGAGACAAGCTAAACAGAATGTGCAGCGTTAGTCAGATAGGCACACAGATAAATGAGTGAGATAAGCTTGTATGTTTGTTAACATACAGTAAAAATAACAGATACGCTTGTGCTCTCAAAAATATAGTTTATTCCATTTAGATTTATAGCAAAGTCAAAATAAGAGTCCATTAGTCATGTATCATTTTAGTCAGTCCATTCAAGGATATTCAAGTAGCAAAATCCGTGTAGAATATCCAATGTCAGTTCACTTACAATAAAACAATAGTCCTTCTCTCTCCCGTTTGAGTAAGGAAAAATCACAGTCTTCAAACAGTAATTAGGGATCATCAATCCAGAGAGAGCACGCTGCCGTTGACTTGCTTCTTTTAAAGTGCTTTTACAACCACTCCCTTAATTACATTCCTACAGTTAAAGTTGCAGACACTTTAACTAATAAACCATGATAACATATTTATTGTTTTACCTAAACCAGTTAGGGTAAACAATGTTATCCCTAACAGTGGGGATTCCAGGGTGGGGTGGGTGGGGCCAGACAGGAGTGGGATTTGGGGGTACTCTGAACTGCACAGAATCTTAGCTAGGGGTTCTCTCCCGAACCCCCAGCAGCCCCACTCCTGGATGAAGGCCTGAAGCAGTGTGACATGGCTCTCCCAGAGCCTTTTGTCCGTTTGCAAAAGCTTTTGGCACGGAAAAGAGAAGGTTTTGGTCTCGTGCCGCTGCTTCAGACTCACCGAGGCTGCCCAACGCTCCAAAAGCACCTTGGCTGTTTTATGCAGGCCGTCTCGGTGAGTCGGTGAAGGTGAGACAGGCAAGCTCGTCCCACTCAGCCTCTGCTCTCACCGTTCCTCTTTGGGAGCATTGGGAGCAAGTGGCTTGACAGCCCGGCGGGAGGGGGAGGGAATGGAGATTTTGGAGTATCCTTCCCCTGCCATGCCCACCATGCCACACCCACCACGCCACGTGACCCCTGCCCTAGAATGCATCATTTCGTCTATTTGAAGGTTACAAACAGATAGGAGAGTTATAGTAGTATATAGATAGAGATCTAGAAATTCCCTGCAGGTAAATTCCCTATAGCCAGGAAGAAAGATGATGACAGAGGATGGAAACTCTCTGTACCCATCATAACACTTAAAAGCTAAACCAATTCTTTCATACTTTGCATAAAATTGCAGCTCTTTATTCCACCAGTCCTAGGTTATTAATAAGGTTAATTAATAAGGTTATTAATAAGGTTAATTAAAGGTGACCATACAAATTTGAAGTAGCTCATTGTTTCTTTTGGACATATTTCCCTCAGTGGATTAATGTGTTCACTGGCAATTTTTTGGGGGGGAGGGGGTGGTTTAATTTAGAACAGGTGTTCCTCAACTCTTTTCTGCAAAAGAAATATATGCATAGCATGTTTATACAATATTCAGTTAGCGTTATTTAGGAATGTGCCCCAATCCTAGAGAAATCTCAAGTTGGTGATTTCAGAAATAATGCACATGGTGCAAGATGGAAGCTGGTGGAAAATCTGAGGGAACCAGGAAGAACAATCCAGGCATGGTTTGTGGGGGTCAATTCAATCTCCCCTATGATACTTTTGTCCCCTGGCCTGTCAAATGCTTTTCATGTGTTGCTCTTTCAATGGCAGTGACCCCAGGGACTCTGCTAGGCATTGCCTCATCCCATTGCTATGGGGTCTGGATGTTGCGACATCTGGATGCATATGTTTGGTTGCCCTGGCAACCAGCTTGCTGGCGGATAAATACGGTCAGGGAAAAACGTTTGCTTCCTTCCTAACTATCTTTCTGTCCTTTTGAAGCAAAAGCACCTCCAGTTTCTTCCCCAGCAAGGCTCTCGATTATAAAGCGGTGAGAGACTCTGTTGAAAGGGCGGTAGGGGTGGTCCTCAACTTACAGCAGTTCACTTAGTAACAGTTCAAAGTTAACAACAGCACTGAAAAAAGTGACTTCCCCTGCCATGCAGCTCTGTTTCTGCAAAGTCAGCTCTTAACAGTAGCTTCTTGTTCATTGGCAAGGTTCCTCAGACGAATAGTTAGATGTTTGGTCCACCCACCAGCCTTAATAGGCTCCATGTTCTGATACAATCAACATAATGGCTTAGCAGGACTCCACAACAAAGGTGAATATTTTCTTTTTGCTTGTTTCTTCTCCATTCTCTGTGAAAATATTTAGAGACCCCCCTCACATCCCGGACATAAACTGTTTCAACTCCTACCCTCAAAACGACACTATAGAGTACTGCACACCAGAACAACTAGACACAAGGACAGTTTTTTCCCAAACACCATCACTCTGCTAAACAAATAATTCCCTCAACACTGTCCAACTATTTACAAAATCTGCATTAGTATTACTATTAATCTTCTCATCACTCCTTATCACCCATCCCTTCCCACTTGTGACTGTATGACTGAAACCTTGTTGCTTGTATCCTTGTGATTTATATTGACCGTCTCCTAGTATGGTTTGATTGCTTATTGTACCCTGTGATTGTTATTAAGTGTTGTACCTTATGATTCTCGACTCTTGATGAATTTATCTTTTCTTTTATGTACACTGAGAGCTTTTGCACCAAGACAAATTCCTTGTGTGTCCAATCACACTTGGCCAATAAAGAATTCTGTTCTGTTCTGTTCTGTTCTGTTCTGTTCTGTTCTGTTCTGTTCTGTTCTGTTCTGTTCTACTCTACTCTACTCTACTCTACTCTACTCTACTCTACTCTACTCTACTCTACTCTATTCTATTCTGTTTTCTCTCAGGTTAGTTTTTTGCTCATCTTCCCCCCTTTTTTGGAAGCCATCTTGTTCATTTGGCGTTCCGCTTTCCGTAGACGACTCTATTCTTCCTAAAAGACCTTAGGCAAAAATCATTTGCATTCTTTTCCACTTTCTTCAGTTTATTTGTGGAAATAGATGGGAGAGAGG
Organism: Emydocephalus ijimae; assembly: GCA_004319985.1. Classification (NCBI taxonomy): domain Eukaryota; kingdom Metazoa; phylum Chordata; class Lepidosauria; order Squamata; family Elapidae; genus Emydocephalus; species Emydocephalus ijimae. Next base: position 14,500 of record BHEV01006998.1, on the reverse strand, counting down.
CAGTTTGATGTAATAGTTAACTGGGCTAGAAAGTGGGAGATGTGAGTTCTAGTCCAGATTCAGGTTCAAACCAGCTGGGTGACCTTGGGTCATTCTCTCTCAGCCCTAGGAAGGAGGAAAGGATAAACAGCTTTTGAAAATGTTACCATCACAATGGCAGGGACTTGCCCTTGTGAGAACTCCTCCTCCTCAGTCGTTTCTTCTTCTTCTTCTTCTTCTTCTTCTTCTTCTTCTTCTTCTTCTTCTTCTTCTTCTTCTTCTTCTTCTTCTTCTTCTTCTTCTTCTTCTTCTCCTTCTCTCCTCCTCCTTCTCCTTCCTCCTCCCCCTTCCTCTTCATCCTTCCTTCCTTCTTCTTTCTTCCTTCATCTTCATCCTTCCCCAAGTCCACCTTTTCCATTTAAAGAGTCCAGAGTGGAGCACAAAACCACCAAGTCAAGCTATCATTACTTAACAATTAAAATACCCACTCCAAACAGATGCTCTTACGCATATAATTACATTCACAAATGTCAGCCATTTTTTTTTGTTCCTGCCGAAGTGTTATTCCACAACCACTCACATAAACAGACTGGACTTTATTTACTGTCTGAACTTAGCAACAAAGAGCCATCCAACCTCTCCTGGGAGATAAATGGCAAGGCCTGACCAATAGTTTGATGGCTTGCAAAGTCAGGGGAGTTGGACATTGAAGAATGAAAAACATGTTATTTTTTTTCCACGCATGCAGGCCTACCTTGTCATCAAGTTGTGCCTGCCAGGTTGTGGGCTTCACTGTGGACCAGCTGGAAATACTTCAGTTGTGATCTAATGCTGTTTTATTTCAACAGAATGCAGGTGGCAAAAACCCTGTTCTTCCATCATGTCTTCTTGTCCTTCCTCGACCAGGAAATGCTGGGAACCATTTGTGATTGACTAAAAAGTTTCTACTATTCTGGTTGTCCATAGGCTAAAATCTCCCCCATGCCTGAAGAGGATATCTTGCCATGCATAATTCATCCCCATGTATCTGTCCTTATTTGACCAAGTGCAGGACAAGAGAGGGCCCTTATTTGTACAAAAGTTAACTAAATTGTCATTGCTATAATTAAGTTGCTCTTCAGGGAGCCAGCCCAGGCTTTTCTGAAATTAGTTGTCATAATATATAAAATGCTCTATTTTCACAAAAGAAGCTGCTTAACCCCTTGGAATAATTATTATTATTCAGAACTTATAAATCCTTGTTCCTAGAATTTACTGTTTCCCTGTTCTTCCCGCCAGAGAAGATTGCTCGGCTTAAATCTCCTTATTTGTCAGCTCTGAGCCTTTGAATTGGTTCTTTCCCCACATCAGATCCAATGAAAGCAGGTTTAATTCTGTGGGCGTTCTGCTTGCCTCCAGAAGTTGTGAACACTCCAAACTCTGGAAGTTTTTAATAAGAGATTGGATAACCATTTGTCTGAAATGGTATAGGGTTTCTCTGCCTAAGCTGGGGGTTGGACCAGAAGACCTCCAAGGTCCCTTCCAACTCACCTAGTATGTAAGATATGTAAGATGGCTTAAAATCCGAATCACCGTGATTTCAATCACCGTGACATTCCTATTTTTATTGGTGTAGAAATGTAGAGCGGTTTTATTATACAACTGCATTTTGTTTTTATCTTAATCTTATCATTCTTGGCGATGTAATGGATCCTGGATTTTGGATGCATTCTTTAAGTTAGCTTAAGTTAAGTTAAGCTGAGGTCACTTGATTAAAAAAAAATGTTGCTCTTTGATTGACGGTTTTACCCAGTTAAAGGTTACAAAGAGACAGGAGAGTTTTAATATTATATAGATGCATCTGATGAAGAGAGCCATAGTTCAAGAAAACAGGTCTTTTAATAAACATGTGTTAGTCTGAAAAAGTGTTACCAGATGCCTTCTGATTTTTGGCTGCTACAGACCAAAGCAGTTCTCTTCCTCCAATGTATACCCAGAAGGCCGATTTAAAATTGCGCAATAATCCCCGAGCGCAGCCTTTGTTTTGTACTTGTTGATGTACAAGTCTCACATCTGGTTTGTGCATAAGAATTTGAAATGCCTGCAAGGACTCTTGAATAGGCTAATTCCCCGAACCCTATTTTTTTGTTTTACCAAAAGGAAGTATAGATCCCAGGACATATGCATAACAATGGATATGTTATTTGAAACGTCCCATGTTTTCTCGGCATGCATGACATATACTACTTATACATGGGAAAGGAGAGAGAGAGAGAGCTTGTTAGGAATCTGTCCACCAATTAGTTGGGTTGGCAATATATAAACCAACAATGTATGTTTGTAGCTTTAAGACTGTTGTGAATCAATAAATTATCAATAAAGAATCAATAGATTATTAAGAGCTTGAAGCAAAGTGCAGGGTTCTGGCCCTGCACTTCTGATTGGCCGATAATAGCGACATCGGATTGGTCCATTCAGGAGAATCTGATTGGCTATTAATGAGCCTCTCCCATTGGTTAATGGAGCTAGTGCTCCCTGTGTTTTCATTGGTTAAATAAGTTAAGAGTTGCCTATATAAAGGGGCCCATTGTGGCCATTGAGCTGAGCTGTTTTCACATGTAAATAAAGAGTTTGAAGTTCACTGGCTCGTCTCCATCCTTGCACCCATGCACAGAACTTAACACTGGCGACGAGGATGGGATGTGGAGATGTCAGAGCTTACTGAACGACAAAGAACTATAACCGAGCACGTGGCTGAATGCACCAACGGCGGAACCATGTCCGGCAGCGTCATACCACCCGCTCCATTTGACCCGGCACAAGAAGACTGGGACTCATATATGGATCGCTTCCAGATGTTTCTGGAAACCAACAATTTGAAGGATGCCACTACCGGAAAGAAACAAGCGGTATTCCTAACTCACTGTGGACCAACCGTATTCAAGATGGCCAAGGCACTAGCAAAACTGGCAGAAGTAAAGACTATGGACTGGGACGTCCTCGAACCACTGCTGAGAGCTCACTACACACCGACCGTGCCAACGCTCATGAGAAGGCATGAATTTTATCAGAGAAGTCAGTGGAAGGGCGAAAGCGTTGCTGATTTCATCACGGATCTCCGGAATCTGGGAGGCCTATGCGAGTTTACCGACTTAGAAGAAGCCCTAAGAGACCGAATAGTTCTGGGATTAGATGCACCAGGCACTCAGAGTAAACTAATGGCGAAGGGCGACATTAGCCTTAAAGATGCCATAGCTGAAACTACTGCAGCAGAAGCAACCAGGAAGTCGGCTGCCCAAATGCGCTGCACCCACGCACCAGTTCGCCAACGAGCCTGCGAAATTTCACCTCAGTCAGAGGGACAGCTAGATACAGCCCACCACGAGGACCTCGAATCGTCGTCAGAAAGCGATGAGGAAGAGGTCCATTGACTTCGGTCCGAACGAGACCAACGCCAGAAATCGCAGTACCAATGCGCCGGGTGTGGAGCAAGCCACCCCCGGTCAGAATGCAAATTCCTCGATGCGCTCTGCCATGTGTGCGGGAAGAGAGGCCATATTGGATGGGTCTGTAGAAGCAAGCCAGGACCCAACCAGCCCTTGAGGGGGGCAAACTATCGCTAACCGACGGGAAGTCATCCCGTGAAACGAGAACCCATGAACCACCAATGGAACAACCANGAGTGAAAGTGGCCATCGAAAACCAGCCCTGCCTGATGGAAGTCGATTCAGGATCGTTCCTCTCGATGGTTTCTTGGAAGACCCTCAAGCAGCTCATCCCCACTATCTGGAGGCAAGACCTCAGATTCCAAAGAATCATACTCAAGGACTATCAAGGAAATTGAATCCCGGTCGTTGGATCCAGCCGAGTCCCGGTATCGTTTAGGAACATTTCTACCCCTGACTGTAATCGACAAGGATCGGCCTAGTTTGTTAGGCCTCCAACGGTTCGCTCCATTTGGAATTGAAGTAGCCGGCATTCACCGAACCTGCAGCAGCGATTGGGAAGAAGACCTCGTCCACGAATTCCAGGACGTCTTCGCAGAAAAATTAGGCGAGTACAAGGGAACCCTGATATCATTTGACCTCAATCCCGAAATAGCTCCCATCCGCCTTAAGCCTCGTCGAGTTCCATTTGCCCTTAAACCAAAGGTTGATNAAAGTCTTCGCTAAACTAGACTTAGCCCAGGCATACCAACAACTTCCTGTTGACAAAAAAACGGCAGAGGCCCAAACAATCGTTACGCACAGAGGTGCATTTAAATGTAACCGACTCCAGTTCGGAGTGAGCGTAGCACCGGGAATCTTTCAAAGCTTGATGGAAAGGCTATTACAAGGAATAAAAGGTGTTGTCCCATATTTTGATGATGTGTTAATCGCAGCCCCAACTCGGAAAATACTAAAGGAACGCNTATGTACGGATCGTGTAGAATTTTTGGGATATTTAATTGATAGTCAAGGCATTCACCCCACCGATAACAAACTCAGGGCAATCAAGAACGCCCTCAAACCCCAGAACAAGGCTGACCTCCAGGCTTTTCTGGGCCTTATCAATTTTTAGAATGTTTTCCTGCCTCACAAAGCAACCGTAGCTGAACCCCTCCATCATTTATTGGACAAAAAAGCAACCTGGGTATGGGGACACAGAGAAGAACAGGCGTTTCGACATGTAAAAAATTTATTGACTTCTGATGCTGTTCTGATACAGTATAACGAGACTTTGCCTTTAACGATCACATGTGATACATCCCCATTTGGAGTGGGCGCCATTTTAAGCCACGTTTTGCCAAACGGTAATGAAGCCCCTGTTGCCTATTTCTCAAAGACGTTATCAAAAGCAGAACACAATTACCATCAAATTGATAAGGAGGCCCTTACTATAGTATCCGTGGTTAAGANCTGGTCAGAATTCTTGGCGGCATATAATTACAAGTTGCAACATCGCCCGGGGAAGGCCATTCCCCACGCCGACGCATTGAGCCACGCACCTCTTCTGGAGACCATTGATGACCCCACTCTGACGGTTACAACACTGCAGATCAAGACACTTCGAACGCCGCCATTAACAGCCCGAGATATTGCGATGGAAATGAAACGCAACCCCATTTTAGCATGAGTCCTCAGTTGGGTCGAGCGGGGATGGCCGTTGGACCAGATACCTGACGACTACGCCCCATTCAAGAATCGACAAATGGAACTATTTTCCCAGAAGGGCTGCATTATCTGGGGTGATAGAGTCATCGTCCCAGAGCGGTTACGACCAGAGATACAAAGGACCTTGCACGATGGCCACCCCGGCATCGTGCACATGAAAGCCCTCGCACGAAGCTACGCGTGGTGGCCGGGTATTGACAAGCAGATCGAGACATGGGTAAAAGCTTGTCACAAATGCCAGGAAGTAAGCAACGCCCCGCCGAAAGCAACCCCAACCGAGTGGGAAACACCAAGGGGAACCATGGTCCCGTATTCATCTGGACTTTGCGGGTCCCACCAAGGGACACACATTCTTATTAACGGTGGATGCCTACTCGAACTGGCTTGAAATCCATGAAATGAGGAATACAACAACCGAATCAGTCATCAGGAAACTAGACGGACTCTTTGCGACACACGGATTACCAAACGTTCTAGTATCCGACAACGGCCCCCAATTTACCACGCTGTCCTTCGAACAGTACCTGGCGGACCGCAGTATTCGACATGCGCTAACTTCGCCGGCGCATCCTGCGGCCAACGGAAGGGCCGAGCGCATGGTACAATTAGTCAAGAAAACCTTGCATAAAATGGACTATGGCGATATAGAAGACAAGATTAACCAGATACTCCTTTTGCAGCATATAACTCCGCACAGCGTCACCAATAAAACTCCCGCCGAGTTGTTAATGGGACGGAAGCTCCGCTCCCACCTTGACCATCTACATCCATCATAGGAACCTGAAAAACCACACGGTTCCAGCGGGAAATGCCGCAATTTCCAGGTAGGCGATTTGGTTTTTGCTAGGAACTTTTCAGGCGATCCGTTGTGGGTCGAGGCAACTCTAGTACAAGTAACCGGCCCTCGATCATACTGCGTGAAATGTCGCGACGATAGAATATGGAAGCGCCATATTGATCAGCTGCGTTCAAGGCTACAATCGGGGATCTCTGAGCCCCCTGATTTCCAAACCGAGGGGGTAGGAGATAGCGAGGAAGCTGAATTCGACAAAATCACTGTATTGATTTATACTAGAGTATGATCGGTTGATTATATTACAAATTACCATAAGAGGGAGCTAGAGATCATAGCTTGCTCTCTCTGACATTTTCTCTCTCTCTGACATTCTGTTGCTATCTAAGGTTTTCCGTTGTATTTATGCTGTGCTTATACTTTGATATCTTTGTTTTCTGTAAATGACAAAGGCAACCGGTAAGAAAACTTTGTAATTGGATATTCTTTGGACTGTTAAATGTATATGACCTGGACCGTTTATTGGACTGTGCTATTTCTTAAAGTAAACTTTAACTCGATTTAGTGTATCTGTGTGTGGCTGAATAATTATTCATAACTACTCTCATAAATGTTTCCATGTGCATATCATTGTTATTCTGTACATATCATAACAGAGCTGGACATATTTTGACCTGAGAGAAAATGTGAGACTGGTTCTGATATTGGCCATTTCGGTTGCAAACTGAAAAATGAACCAAGCACATACCCAGAGAATAGAAAAGCCAGCAATTTTGTCAAAAAGATCCCTTTACAAAATGGATAAAAAAGAACTGGATATTTTTTTGTTTGGCTGGGATTAATGGCCATTTAATGAGAAAAGGGCCATGGAAGGCAGAGGTATTCAGCAGGTTCTGTTACCAGTTCTGGAGAATCGGCAGCGGAAATTTTGAGTAGTTTGGAGAACCGGCAAATACCACTTCTGACTGGCCCCTCCCTCATCTATTCTCCGCCTCCCGAGTCCTAGCTGATTGGTCTTCTTTGGTTGCCCTGCATAGGAGAACGGAGCTGGAAAGCAGGTCAGTGGGGTGGGGAGGGAATGGAGATTTTACAGTATCCTTCTCCTGACATGCCCACCAAGCCACGCCCAACAGAACCAGTAGTAAAAAAAAAATTGGAATCCCACCATTGATGGAAGGTGATTTTAATATAGGACTTCCTTGACTTATAACATTTCATTTAGTGACTGTTCAAAGTTACAACAGCACTGACAATAGTGACTTATGACCTTTTTTGCACTCATAAGCCTTGCAGCATCCGCATAAAATTCAGGTGCTTGGCAACTGATTCATATTTATGACAACTGCAGTGTCCCGGGGGTCACATGATCAACTTTTGTGACCTTCTGACAAGCAGAGTCAATGGGGAAACCAGGTTCACCTAATAACCTTAGTAAACTTAACTGCTGTGATTGACTTAAAAGCTGTGCCAAGAAATGAAACAAAATGGACCAAACTCACTTAGCAACTGCTTCGCTTAGCAATAAAAATGGGCTCTATTATTGTCATAAATTGAGGAGTACCTGTATATGATTATAGCTGCAAATCTGCTACATGCACAAAATTGGAAAGCCTTTGAAATACCTACAAGGTAATGAACAATCTATAAAAATCATTCTAAACAACCAATTAAAAATAAGACACTATTGGGGGAAGGGGAGAAAGTCCAATACAGATGTTTGGGAGAGAAATCTGCATTCTAAGTGAGGAGAAACAAGGAGATGTGGTCTGTTAAGCCTGTGTTCCCCAACCAGGGTTAAGGAGACAAGCTAAACAGAATGTGCAGTGTTAGTCAGATAGGCATACAGATAAATGTGTGAGATAAGTTTGTATGTTAGTTAACATACAGTAAAAATAACAGATACACTTGTGCTATCAAAAATATAGTTTATTCCATTCAGATTTATAGCATAGTCAAAATAACAGTCCATTTGTCATGTATCATTTTAGTCAGTCCATTCAAGGATATTCAATTAGCAAAGTCCGTGTAGAATATCCAATGTCAGTTCACTTACAATAAATCAGTCCTCTCACAGTTGATAAATCAACAGTCCTTTCACTCTCCCGTTCCAGTAGGGGAAAAACGCAGTCATCAATCCATCCAGTAATTAGGGATCGTCAAGCCAGAGAGAGCAAGCTGCTGTTGTCTTGCTTCTTTTATGGTGCTTTTACAACCACTCCCTTAATTACATTCTTACAGTTAAAGTTACAGACACTTTAACTAACAAACCATGACAACATATTTATTATTTTACCTAAAACAGTTAGGGTAAAAAATGTTATCCCTAACATGGTCAACAGTTAATAGTCTTCCTTTTGTAAAGTGGGAAAACTGAGATAAAAGGAAAATAGGGGATTATTGCTTTGAGGCTAACTTTGATGCTAATTGAACCAGGCTGCATCGGATGTCATCAATCTGATCCTATCATTCTTACACTTATTTCTCTATTGCAGAATTTCCTAATCTTAGCAACTTTAAAATGCACAGACTTCAACTCCCAGGAATCCCCAGCCAGCATGCTGGGAGTTGAAGTCCTTGCATCCTAAAAAGTTGAGAAATACAGCTGTAAGGTGCCGCTCCAGCAAAGTTCAAATGAAAGTCATATACAGTATTTTTTTAATCCATTTTCATTCCTTAGGAATGGTACTGATAAAGCAGCATCAATAGTTAAGTGGAAAAAGTGCCACATGGAAGAAATTCAATAATCACACATTCCTTCCCCACCCCCAGATTTATTGCATAATATAAGCTCCATAACTTTGATCTAAATCACCAGCATCTTACATTTCATAGCATGAATGAACCTGGTTCCTTCCAGATGTGCCAAATATGCTTGTTTTTCTTCCAATACAGTTAGAGGGCTTCAGATTCAATCCAGCATTTTGCTAGCACATGAAGCCAAAGAGAGATCTTTGGGAAACCAATGAAATCTTAAATCGTGCAATTTAGAACAGGGGTCGCCAACCTTTTGGACTTCAGGGACCACCAAAGTAATATTTTTAAATCCCTGGGACCACTAACTGGTTCTGTGGCCATGGCCTAATTTGTGGATGTGGCTTGGTGGTCATGTGACTAGCTGGGCATGGCTTGTATGTAAATATGATAAATATTTATATAAATATTGATTTTTTTTTATAAAAAAGAGCAACTTTTACCCAAAATCAGGCAAAGCAGGCAGGCAGATTGAGTTGCTCACAGAATCACAGATTCATTCAGAAATCTATCTATCAGCTATCAGCTAGCTCAGTCTGTCACATAAAATTTGCTTGCAAGCAAACTCACGAAATTAACTCACAACACACTATGGATGTAAATATTGAATTTTTTATTTAAAAAAGAGCAACTTTTACCCAAAATCAGGCAAAGCAGTCAGTCAGATTGAGTTGCTCACCGAATCATTCAGTGATCTATCTATCTGCCATCAGATAGCTCAGTCTCTCAAATTTGCTTGCCATGAGTCTGCACTGAATAATAGAACCTTTGCTCCTAAGGGAGGTTCGGCGGTGCTTAAAAGTAGAGCTGAAGATTTAAAGACTAGCTAGAAAGCGAGAAATCCAACCATTTCCTGCTTTCTAGCTAATCTAAATCTCCTGGCACAGCAGAACAGCTGATGGTTGGAAAAAGGAAAAATAGCAATTTAGCAGGCAAGTTTGCCAGGTAAGGAGTGAGTGGTGGGAGGGTTCCGACGTGCCAAGGCTCAGCCTTGTGTTTCTGCACAGCCTGGATTAATTGCTTTGGGTGGGGGGTGCCCTGGGGGTGAGATTCCTCTGCGGCCCACCAAAATTTTCTCATGGCCCACCAGTGGGCTGTGATTGCTGATTTAGAACATAAGAGCATAGAATAACAGAGTTGGAAGGGACCTTGGAGGTCTTCTAGTCCAACCCCCTGCTCAAAGAGGAGATTCCTATACCATTCCAGACAAGTGGCTGTTCATTCTAGTCTCTTCTAAAAAGCTTCCAGTGATGGAGCACCCACAACTTCTGAAGGCAAGCTATTACAGTACTTTGGTTGATGGCTCCAACTGTTAGGAATTTTTTCTTAGTTCTAGTTGCTTCCCTTCTTGGTTAGTTTTCATCCATTGTTTCTCATTTGATTGAAGTTTTTGTTCAAAGTTTTAATTGAACCTGTTCTTCTTTACAGGCTTCCTGGAGTCAAAATCCCACTGAGCATAGTGGGACTTATTTCCAAATTTCATGGGAACAGAGCAAATGACCTGGAAATAGACTTCAGCTGTTAAAAATGTCTCCTATGGTCTATGGCCATGATGGCGAACCTATTGCATGGGTTGTGTGTGCATGTGCAGAGGTGTTTGGTGCAGGGGGGGGCTGTACATGCAGGGGATGGGGGGAGTCGCGTGCACATGGCATCATGGGTGAAGGCACGTGAATGCATGCACTTTTGGCATGCAACATGGAAAAGGTTTGCCTCCATGGTATAGGTTATTTTCTTAGTTTTCTTCCATTGTAGTCTCTTACTGGTACCTTCACAAGCATTGATTGATCCATTGATCCATTAATTCATTCAGTTTTGAGGCTGAATCTTTTTTCTGTATGTACAGTTGTTAACACATCACCCTACAGGAAGTGGATTAACCCAGGGGTGGGATTTTACCAGTTCGCACCTATTCGCTAGAACCAGTTGTTAACACTCTAAGCAGTTCAGAGAACCAGGTGTTAGAAGAAATTACTGGCCTAATCCTGTAAGGAAGGCAGGAAGGAAACATTCTGGTGTTGCTTACAGAAGCTGCCTCTCCGTTAACCCTTATTACATTCTTGGCAGGACTAGACTTCCTGTCTCAGGAACTTCTCTGGAGTTTTTTTCCTTCCTTTGCTGGTACTTTGCTTGTGTGGAGTGACCATTCAAAGTTACAATGGCACTGAAAAAAGTGACATGACCATTTTTCACACTTATGACTATTGCAGCATCTCCAGTCATGAGAGGCCAGGCGAGGAGATGCTTGCCTTGATGTGAGTGATATTGAGTTGGCCACACCCAGCCAATAACATGACCACCAAGCCACACCCACCACCTAAGCCACGCCCACAGAAACGGTCATTAAAAATTTGAATCCCACCCCTGGATTGACTGATTTAACAGATTAACATAAATGGAAGGGACCTTGTAGGTCATCTAGTCCAACCCCACCCACCCAAGCAGGAAACCGTACACCATTTCTCACAAATGGCAGTCCAATCTCTTCTTGAAAGCCTCCAGTGATGAAGCTCCTGAAGTCTATTTTCCGGATTAATCTCAGTTCAGGCTTGGATAAGGAACTGAGAAAACATAATTGCTCTCCAGAATGACACTGTTCTGACATAAGCAATAAGCGATAAAAATCTAATATAATTCATCCTCAACTTTACAACTACAACCGAGCCCAATATTTCTATGGTTAATGTTAAGTTCTGCGCATGGGTGCAAGGAGCGGAGACGAGGCAGTGAACAGTGAACTTCAACTCTTTATTAAGCATACTGAACAGAGCAATCACCTAGGGCAGCAGCAGCCCTTTTATAGGGTTGGCTGCTGTCCTATTAGCCAATGAAAAACATGGAAGTGTTAAACCCTTGAACCAATGAGAGTTGGCCCATTAACAGCCAATCAGATTTTCCAGAAAGGACCAATCCAATGTCGCTATTATCGGCCAATCAGAAGTGCAGGATTAGAACCCTGCTTTTTATTTAAGGTTGTTAAAACTTTATTAAATGCCTTTATTAGTTCATAACACCCCTTCCCCCTAGGTTCCGTTTGAGGGGTGCGGTGACGTAATCCCGTAGATATGCAGGTTGTTTCAACTGTCTATTAGATTTGCGCTGTCCCACCGGTTCCTGTCTGTAGTCCGGTTTCGGTGGAACGTTTTTTGATTTATCTGGTATCGGCAGTTCAGCATCCTCACAGGACGACTCGGCACCGCTGATTCTCTCGTTGTTGTCCTCCAGTCTCTGCGGGCTCGCCTCCGTTGAGGTATTTCTCTGTGGCGAGGCACACCCCCTTCCTGATTCTTCTTCATGGAATGCGCCTGGCTGCTGACTTTCTTCGATTTCATCATCCAGCATCTTGAATTCGGTTCCCTCGACATCCCCTCCCCCCTCAGTTTGAGGGTCACAGGAGTCATGGGAACTGGGTTGCAACCTAGAGCGAAGCTGATCTATATGGCGTTTCCATATTTTCCCACCCCTTGTTTGTACATGGTACGATCTGGGCCCGGTGGCTTGGGTTACGGTTGCTTCGACCCACAACAGTTCGCCGGAAAGATTTTTAGCGAAGACTAAGTTGCCTTCCTTGAATTCGTGGCACTTTCCACTAGATCCACAGGGTTTCTCTGGCGCGTAGGCCGGGTGGAGACGGTTGAGGTGGGAGCGAAGCCTGCATCCCATCAACAGTTCAGCTGGCGTTTGTTGGTTACGCTGTGCGGAGCAATGTGTTGGAGTAGGAGTATTCTGTTCAGTTTGTCGTCAATGTCCCCATGGTCCATCTTGTGGAGAGTTTTTTAAGAAATTGAACCATGCGCTCGGCCCTTCCATTGGGCGCAGCGTGCACCGGTGAGGTTAGCGCATGGCAGATGCCCCGGTCCGCTAAGTATTGTTCGAACGCCAGGGCCGTGAACTGGGGTCCGTTATCGGAGACTAAAACGTCTGGCAGTCCATGTGTTGCGAATAGTTTATTTAATTTGCGGATGACTGAATTGGTTGTAGTAGTCTTCATCTTGTGGATTTCGAGCCAGTTGGAATAGGCATCCACTGTTAGGAAGAATGTATGTCCCTTAGTAGGTCCCACAAAGTCAATGTGGATGCGGGACCACGGCCCCAGGGGGTTTCCCACTCTGTTGGAGTTGCTCTAGGTGGGGCACTGCTGACTTCTTGGCACTTTAGACAAGTCTTCACCCAGGCTTCGATCTGCTTATCGATGCCTGGCCACCACACGTAGCTTCGTGCGAGCGCTTTCATATGCACGATGCCGGGGTGACCGTCATGCAATGCTTCCAAAACTGATTGTTGTAACCGCTCTGGGACGACAACTCTGTCTCCCCATAGGATGCAGCCTTTCTGCAAGAAAAGTTGTTTGCCGGTTTCTGAAAGGGGTGAAGTCGTCAGGGGTTTGTTCTACTGGCCATCCTCATTCGACCCAGCTGAGAACTCGCGCCACGACAGGATCTTGTTTCGTTTCGATAGCGATGTCTCTGGCTGTTAGCGG
>BHEV01006997.1:0-12599 GCA_004319985.1 Emydocephalus ijimae | reverse complement strand
CTCAGTTTTTGAAAGTGTCTTTGAAAAATAGGCAACAGGGGCTTCGCTACCATTAGGCAATACGTGGCTCAAAATGGCGCCTACTCTGAAAGGCGATACATCGCATGTGATATTTAATGGCAAGGTCTCATTGTACTGTATGAGTACAGCGTCAGAAGTCAGTAATTTTTTCACATTACGGANGCTTTGTGCGGTAGGAATACGTTATAAAAATTGATAAGGCCTAGAAACGCCTGGAGGTCGGCCTTATTTCAGGGTCTGGGAGTGTTTTTTATTGCTCTCAATTTACTGTCGGTAGGGTGGATACCCTGACTGTCAATGAAATACCCTAGAAATTCAACACGATTTGTACACAGTTTACACTTATTNGTCAATTAAATACCCTAAAAATTCGACACGATCTGCACACAGATTACACTTATTCTTTTTCACTTTAAGACCTGCGTCTTTGAATTTCTGGAGAACTAACTTCAGGCGATCCCGTAAGATTTTTTTAGTAGGTGCAGCAATTAACACATCGTCAAAGTAGGGGACCACTCCTTTAATCCCTTGTAGTAGCCTTTAGATAAGGCTCTGAAAAATCCCTGGGGCTACACTGACTCCGAACTGGAGCCGGGTACATTTAAAGGCACCTCGGTACATCACAATCGTCTGTGCCTGTGCCATCTTTTCATCAACTGGAAGTTGCTGATATGCCTGAGCTAAGTCTAGTTTAGCGAAGACTTTTCCGCCCCCCAGGGAATGAAGGAGGTGCTGTTCCACCAGCACCGGATATGTGTTTTGCTGTAGGGCATGGTTCAGGGTGGTCCGATAGTCCCCACAAATTCGAATCAAACCATCCGGCTTAATTGGTGTCACGATTGGGGTCTCCCAGGGAGAGTGATCGGTTGGCTCTAGTACTCCCTGTGCTATTAACTTATCAAGCTGTTCGTCAATTTTTGGCTTTAATGCAAAAGGAACTCGACGGGGCTTAAGGCGGGTGGGAGCTATTTTTGGATTAAGACTGAACGATATCGGGGTCCCCTTGTACTCGCGTAGTTTTTCCGTGAAGACGTCCTTGAATTCATGGACGAGGTCCTCCTCCCAGTCACTGCTGCCGATTCGGTTAATGCCTGCCACTTCAATGCCGAGTGGCGCGAACCATTGGAGGCCTAGCAGGCTAGGCCGATCTTTGTCGATCACCGTCAGAGGTAAGTACGCCGTGCGATTCTTGAATGAGACCTGGACTCGGCTGGATCTAATGACAGGGATCCTATTCCCTTGATAGTCTTTAAGGATAAGTCTTTGGGAACGGAGGTCTTGGCGCCGGATAGTAGGGATTAGTTGCTCGAGGGTCCTCCAGGAAACCATCGAGAGAGACGATCCCGAGTCGACTTCCATTTGGCAAGGCTGATTTTCGATGGCCACTGTAATTTGGATTTTCTTGGTGTCTAAGGAAGAGGCGTGACCAATAGTGATAGTTTAGTGAACCTCTTCTCGCTTTGTGGGGCGATTTAAGGTTCGGTTTCTGAAGGAGTGGTTTACTGGTTTTCGCCTTACAGGACGGTTTCCTGTCGATTGGCGATAGTTAGCCCCCTTTGAGGCCTGGCCGGGTCCTTGGAAGCTTCGGCAGACCCGTCCGATGTGGCCCCTCTTCTCGCATTCATGGCAGAGCGCGTCGCGGAATTTGCATTCAGACCTGGAATGGTTGGCTCCACAGCCAGCGCAGGGGTGTAGGGACTTTGGGTAGGAGTCCCGATCGGACCACAGTCAATGGACCTCTTCTTTGTCGCTGTCTGACGACGAAGAGAGGTCCTCATGGTGGGCCGTCAAAAGCTGTCCTTCTGACTTGGGTGAAATGTCGCCTGTCAGTTGGTGTACTGGAGCGCGGTTTCGACGTAGTTGGGCAGCCGACTTCCTGGTTGCTTCTGCTGCAGTAGCATCAGCGATGGCATCGGCAAGGCTGATGTTACCTTTCGCCATCAGCTTGCTCTGCACGCCTGGTGCATCTAATCCCAGAATTATTCGGTCTCCCAAAGCCTCTTCCAGGTCAGTGNAGCCTTTACTTCAGCTGGTTTGGCTAGTGCTTTAGCCATCCTGAATATGGTTGGTCCGCAATGCGTTAGGAATACCGCCCGTTTCTTCCCAGTTGAGGCATCCTTCAAATTGTTAGTTTCCAAGAACATTTGGAAACGATCCATGTAAAACTCCCAGTCCTCTTGCACTGGGTCGAACGGAGCGGGTGGTACGACGACACCGGACATGGTTCCGTTGTCGTGCGTTGTCAGTCACGTGCTCGGCTATTTCTTCTTTGTTCAGTCAGCTCTGATGTCTCCACATCCCATCCTCGTCGCCAGTGTTAAGTTTGAAGCATGGGCGAGAAAGAATGGAGACAAGCCAGTGAACGGTGAACTTCAACTCTTTATTTAGATGGTGTGACAGCTCCAACTGGACGGCTGCTATAGCCTTCCTTATATAGACAACCCAATAACTATTCAACCAATAACAATCCAGAAACGCTAGTTCTGTTAACCAATGCGAGTGGCCCGTTAATGACCAATCAGATCCTCCTGAACGGACCAGTCCGATTCTGCCATTAACAGCCAATCAGATGTGCAGGGCCAGAACCCTACACTAGACTTCAAGCTCAAGATAACTTTATTTAACGTTTATGCATTCACAACAGAAATGGAATAGGATAAGAGAGAACTGAGAACTTGAATTAATTTTCAAAGTTTTCTAAAAATGAAAAAAATCCCCTAGGGGCATTTGATAACCTAGTTTGCTTTTAATTAAAATATTTTATTAATTTTTATCTTAACTGGAAAGACACCCTGAGAGAACTTTCTGGATCTTTGATAATATCACAATGTTCCTTAGCCTTTGACCTTGATGCATTCTCAAATGTTATTTATTTTACACCCACAAAAATATCCTGAAGCACATTTATTACAAGCTACAGTAATAACATGCTGGATTTTAACCACAATAAATTCTGTCAAGCTCAAACTACAAGCCATTAATCTGTTTATTTTAAAACACGTTTCTGTCTTGAAACTGTTTCTGCATTTCATAGATTCTACATCATTTTCATTGTACTAAGAGCACCTTTTCACTTTATTGGTAGATTTACTTAGGCAAGGAATATAGAAATTTGGATAGAAGTCACTCAGTCCAATTCTGTAGAGATTCTCAGTCATTCAAGTCATATTTGTCCCAAAGTGCTTTTCTGGAGGCAACTGGACTTTCTTGCTTTTTCTTTGACGATGTTTTGCTTCTCATCCAAGAAGCTTCTTCAGCTTTGATAGGATAGTGGGGAATGGAAGGATTTATTCTCCTTGCAGATAGCTGATCATTTGCATCCTTTTAGAGGGTTGTTGAAGCACTTGGAGGTTTATCAATGTCCTTAAGGTCACTTGAGTAATGCTCCTGGTTCCTGTAGTCTGCAATTTTATTCTCTGGAAATCCATTCCTATCCCCACACCATTCAAAGGGTGGACATCCCAAATTGTATAGCTAAAAGTCTGTAGAGATTCTCAGCCATCCAGATTATCCCAAAGGTGTTTTTCTGGAGGCAACTGGACTTTGTTGTTTTTTCTTTGATGTTTTGCTTCTCATCGAAAAACCTTCTTCAGGTCTGAGGTCTGCTAAATAAAAAAAAAAGCCTACAGGAACTCAGCACTACTCAGGTGACCCTGAGGACATAGATAAACCTCCAAGTGCTTCAATGACCCTCTAAAAGGATGCAAACGACCAGCTGTCTGCAAGGAATATAAATCCATCCATTCCCCACTATCCTGTCAGAGCTAAAGAAGCTTCTTGGATGAGAAGTGAAATGTTTTCAAAGAAAAAACAAGCAAGTCCATTTGCTTCCAGGAAAAGCACCTTTGGGACACTCACTCCAATGTCTCCTATTTCACAGGAAGGAAGGGGAGAGTTGCAAGATCTGTTATTATAGTTATCTCAATGAAGTATTGTGTAACTGAATTCCTGGTCTGGTCTACTTAGTGGGATTGACATAATTCCAACTTTCATAAGCTCTTATTCTCAGAAATGATTACCCATGATAGTCCCAGAGGTGCTTTTTCAGGAGGCAACTGGACTTTCTGGTTTTTCTTTGAAGACATTTCGCTTCTCATCCAAGAAGCTTCTTCAGTGCATGGATGAAAAGCAAAACATCTTCAAAGAAAAACCAGAAAGTCCAGTTGTCTCTTGAAAAAGCACCTTTGGGACAACCATGACCTGGATAATTGAAGATATCCCAACATTAACCATTATAATTCAGATATCAATCCTTTAATGGAATCATGATGCTGGGACTGGAAAGGACAGAATAATACCCTTTTCAGACTTTTAAACCTCAGTTTTTCCCTAGAAAGCTTATTTTTCTTCATATTAATAGAAGTCTATATTAATATAAGGATGAAAATTTATAGTTCAAATTTATATTCCAGAACAAATCACATTTGAGTGTTAACATTTTATGATATTGACAATATGGCTATTGCAGATATAATCTTAATTTATTACAGAAGCTCTATAGCATATCTGAAAATACAAATGACTAGATTAATTTATCAGACTCAAGATACGGCTCAGCTTCCTTTATTTATTGTACCATGTACAAAACCTTTTTTTTTATTTATTCTACCAGAGGCCACTAATAAAATGTTGCTGCAGGCAACTAACAGTGTAGCTCTACAAAATTCAGATCTAATCCCAAAACAATTCTGAATGTAAATAAAATGCAAATTACATTTGCAAATATTTAACTTGGAATTTTGTTGGAGTAACTGCTTTGTAGTTGTGTATGCTATGAATATAGTTGGCTCAGGGTTATGAGCCATCTAGATGCATGAATTATAAATATGTTTCTGATAAGGGCACATGTACAAATTCCATCGCCAATGTCTCACACCTTCCTGCACTTTTTGGTCTCTGACTATAAAGCAGAGATGGTATTCATCAGGTTCAGACCAGTTTTGGAGAACTGGTAGTGGAAATTTTGAGTAGTTTGGAGAACTGGCAAATACCACTCTGACTGGAGATTTTATAGTATCCTTCCCCAGCCACACCCACCAAGCCATGCCCACAGAACTGGTAGAAAAAAATTTGAATCCCACCACTGTTACAAAGAACTATGTCAAGCCCGAAATCAACATAAGTGTAGCCATTTTAGTTTGTCTTAGTATATATTCTTTTTCTTACTTTCTCTGTGGCAGTCATGGGGGGAAGAGTTTCGGGTTTGACACATTCCTAAGCGGGGAGGAGTGCAGATAAAGAGAGTGTTTTGACTAGATGATCTTCTTTCCCATGGGAAAGGGGCTGTCTGTGCTTGGGCCCCTGGAGGTGGAGATTTATGACATCAGGTAACATTGAATTACTTCTATTGGAGAATGTGACTTTGGGGGGTTGTTTCTAACTTCTAATATTGTGGGGTAATTTCAGGTTGGGACAGATCTGGAATTACCATGGTCTTTTCCAATTTGATGCTTTCCTAAATAAAAGAAAATTTTTTGAAAGATGGACTTTGTACTTTTCTTTTTAAATGGATTTCATCACTTGGAAACCAGACAAACTATAGGAAATGAAAATTGTATCTAACTCAACTTATATACAAACTTCAACACAACCCAGGACTCTGATTGGATGGGCTGCTCTTTTGGGAAACAGGTTGATATGCCCAGGTATCTGTTCTTAACCACAATGATAGCAGCATGACAACATACAATGATGTTGATACACATATGTAAGGGGTGGAGCATGGGCCCCTGCTCCTTTTTGTAGGCATTTATGGTTTTATGTTCCTCAGGTTTTAATGCTCAGGGCCTAGAAGCCAATAAATATTTCTTGAGGCTGATACTGTTTTTTTTCCTCCTTGTGCAGGCAAATGTGCAGGCAGAAGTTCTGTGGAAACATCTGTGGGAAGAAAATCGTCCCCCTTCCACCCATTTTTCATAATCAGGACAAAAAGCTCAAAATCCTCATTTGGAATAGGCTCCAGGTTAAAGGATTAAATGCTTGGGAATGGGAAGCGCCGATATAATTGGGTGAACTTTCCCTCCTGCCCAAACTTAACTTGAGATTATATATATACTTATCAAATAAGAAGAAAGACATCTTCCTCAAAGAAATTACTGTTTTCAATCTACAAATGGTAAATAAGCAAAAACCACAGCTCGGCAGGGTGCAGACTGCAAAGCACTTCCTCTTAGAAACCCAGCTAAGGGCATCATTCTTGGAATTCCTAGACGGCGACTTTTGTGTGCTTTCTAAGTGGAAAAATGTGAGAGTTCCCTATATAAAGAGCTTTTAGAAATGCCTTAAAGCGGCTGCCTCTGACAGCTGATTTATATATTGCACACTTGATAGAAACTTCGTCTCTGATTCAAGAAAACTGCATGCATTCTTCATTCCTGGCTTGGAAACAAAGATGTCTTTCTAATATCTAAGTTCTCAAAAAAAAAAAAAAAAAGATAAAACATATACATTTGTCCATCCCTAGCATGGTTTCCAGTAAGAGTTTCATTGGATCGGAATTGGTAGTAAATGGGAATTCAGAAGATATATGGTGTTACGGTGCCCTTTGAAAATTCAATTTAAGTGGCATAAAGGCCACTTTTGGCTTACAACCATTGATTTTGAAGTTACAACAGCACTGAAACAAGTGACTTGCAATTGGTCTTCACACTTATGACTTTCACAGCAACCCCATGGTCACATGGTCAAAATGTGTGGCAATTGGCATGTATAGTATTTACGGTAGTTGTAGCATTTCAGAATCTTGTGATTGTCATTTTCAACTTTCTCAGCTAGCTTCCCACCATGAAAAACCAATGGGGGAAGCCAAATTCTCTTAACAATTACAGTGATTCACTCAACAACCATGGCAAAAATAAAAAACCTCACCAAATTGGACACATCTCACTTATCAACAATTTGCTTAACAATCAAAATTCTGGTTTTAACGTTGTCATAAGCCGACTATCTTTATATGATATGATGAATTAGTGTGTTAGATTTGTCTCTCCATTGATAGGTGGGACTGATACAAAATGACCTGAAAGCTTGCTGTTTTGTATTTATTTTCTGTGTTCATTGGAGTAACAAGGAAGTTCCTTTTCTGCATATTGGCCTTGATGGAGAGAAATGTGAAAATGGTTTTTGATTCTACCTTCTATCCAGTGATAAAGCTCGGAGCTGGCTTTAATATGAACTGATCACCAATAAGGAAAAAAAAAAAGCAAACAATTGACATGAAATCAGCATGCCTCTTATTTTGAACCTGCATAATTCAGATGAACCTTCACCCTACTAGTTGCTGTAAAAGGCAAACACCTGTAAAATGTCATGAGAAGGAGGTGGCTAAAGTTGGCCTTTCTTTCTGGCAATACAGAACGATTTTTAAAAATATGATCAAGTTAATGTTCATTTTAGAATGTGAAGGATGTGTGTTTATGTTTATTTTCATAATCATAATGTACACTGAAGATGGTATTTAATTTCATTGTACAAGGTGCAATGACAATAAAGTAAAGTAAACTAAACTAATTTTCTTACAGTGAAAAGCATCTTTACTGAGATTTTTAAAAATGTGTTCATGTATTTAAATATTACTAAGGAGGTAGTCACATAAATAACTGCAAGGTGTTTAATTAGTTGAGATTCCCAGACTGTAGACTATAGCCATCAATCATTAACTCTAGTTAAAACACAAGTACACAGACACACAGGGAGAAACATACACAAACCTGTTTTCTAATCATAGGATAGCTGTCTTTCCAACTTATTTCACTCTAATGGTTTTGTAAGGCTGAAGATTCCTGCTTTCACTAATTCCCAACTGAAATTCTCTATTACTCACTCGCTACTGAGAGAGTTGAAACACTATTTTTAAAGCTACAGTTAGAACTTAATCATTTCTCCTGGTGAGAGCAGATACCAGAAGTGAAGCATTTCTAATATGAATCACAATAGATTTTATGGTAATAACAAATATATTATTGTGTATTCCAAAAGAACCTCTCCAAATAATTGCCAGTAAAAGCAAAGATCAAATATTACAGCAAAACTCCCCAAGCAGGGCAGATTGACAAGTAGGAATAGCCAAAGCAAGGAAATTATCAGAGGAGCATACATTTTCATTCATTGCCAAAGTCAATCTAATAATCCTCACAGCAGGATGTTCTTGAGCTGTAGCCACCAACTTACTATAAGAAAGTATAGATCGAGATAATTTTAAATGTTGCATTCCACTAGTAATATTCTTCAGAATAAACAGTGCACAGATCCAGTGAAGAATGAGAGTTTGGCTTCTTATGGCATTATGTTTGCAAGACCAAGTTACAAATGAAATCTCCAGTACAGCTCTTGCATGAAGTTTCTCCAGAGGCTACTGACTTCTTATATTGATCTGCAATGTGAGTTAGTATTATCAATTTAAGAACAAGACAAGAATGAGAAATCAGTAGCCCACAATAGGAATGCCACGCTTCTCACACTCCCGTCCCACTTCCTTCCAGTTCCTTTATTCTCTGACCCCCTTGTCCTTCAAACATGTCACCATGTTGCAGACATAAGCAGAACAAGAGAGAGCTCTGCAGAAGGCTGTGTGCAAGAGTCGAAGTTTAATGCTCTCTCTTTTATAATATCCATTCATACATCCTGCTCACAGAAAGGAATGAATCCACACTTCACTCCATTCACACTTACATAGAAACATCCATTCATACATCATACAATTCATGCCACTAAATACAGTATTATATAAAAGAGTGTACAACCGCTGAACCGTAAAATCTAGCAAGTTGACATGTAAATACATAACACAAAGTTGGTATTCAGTATTGAGTCTCAATGAGAGCTTTCATACCTCCATTTCCTACTGATACATTCATTTCCATTTTCTACCAGAAGATAGACAGAAAATTCCTTGATATATGTTATAGCATTTAACTCAAACTATCGTTATCTGTCAAATGTTCCCATTTCGCTAAATCGATTTACTTCAAACTTAAGTTTAGAAGAAAAAAATCATGTGATCCATCCTTGTCATCTTCTGGTTGGATAAAACCCTTTACAGTTACTTTATTTGTTGTTTTAACCAGGGTATAACTCATTATATATATTGTTTGGGTGGTTTTAATCTTTGTACTCAGAGCAGAGTCACTGCTGGGAAATGGCAGCTCTACACATCATATAATTAATTTAATGATTAACTAATTAATTACTGTTGCTGCATCTCAGCCATCATCTACAAATTTGGGCATTCAACATCCCCCCTCCTAATGAACTGGATAATAAGTCCATAAGTGGAAGTTAATCACAAATCTATAAAGGCGATTTCAGAATATTGACAACCATTTTTCAAAGGTGACATAGGATACATTGCTACTTACACATTTCAAATCTGGTTCCAATAAATTTATCCTTCACCCCTTTTTAATTTCTTGTTTCAGATATTAATCTCTGACCTCACCTGGTACTGGTAACTGATTATACAGTTATTGCTCATGCCGGGTAACCTTTAAAGAGATCAATAAGCAAATTCATGCTACAATTGCCTTTAATATATTGCCACACCACTTTGAAACCTGTGCTAAAAATAAATCCTTAGCCCAATTTGTGGAATAAAATTCCTGCAGGTTGATTTTACAGCAACCCTTCAAACTGTTTTAATATATACATATGTGGCTTGTTCAATAAATAAACAAAGAGGAGCAGACGTTACATTTCTATTTCTTTTTTTAATCAGGATCTCCCTGCAGAGTTAAGCATTTGGCACTTCAGTCACCATTTCAATGTCACCAAGGGCTGACATTTTGGGCCTCTGACTCTGCTGTCAACATTGAAATTTCTGGTTGCATTTCAGCCATATGTTGCGATATGACCAGGGGTGGGATTCAACTGGTATTACTACTGGTTCAGTGACTACATTTTGCTACACTGTGCATGCATGTAAAGAAACCTTAAGTGGTGCCACCTGGACAGCTGACAAGCGCTGCACACGGATGCGCAGTGTTTGAAAAGCCACTCTTTTTCCCTGCTTTTTCAACCTCAGCTGTGCCGCACAAAGCAGCTCAGGTTGAAAAAGCATGAAATAAAGGACAAGTAAGAGCCTGGGCAGGCGGGAGGGCCAAACAGCAGCAAACACAGAACTGGTTTGGTGTCTACTGCTCTTCAGAGCTACCAGTTCTATAGAACTGTGCTGAGCCAGTAGCATCCCACCCCTGGATATGGCTGATAGGATTTTTTTTTTAGTTTTTTTAGGATTTTTGAGCATTTTTTTAAAAAATTGAACCATTTAATACAGGTAGTCCTGACAACAGTTCATTTAGTGACCGTTCACAGTTACAACAGCACTGAAAAAAATTACTTATGACCGTTTTCCAGAGTTACAATCTTTGCAGCATCCCCATGATCATGTGATCAAAATCAGAGGCTTGGCAACTGGTTCCTATTTACAACCGTTACTGTGTCCTGAGGTCCTGTGATCCCCTTTTTGTGACCTTCTGACAAGCAAAGTCAATGGAGAAAACCCTGAACAACTAACCTAACAACTGCAGTGGTGCACTTAATAACTGTGGCAAGAAATGTTGTAAAATGAGGCAAAACTCACTTAACAACACACATTTTGGGCTCGATTGTGGTTGTAAGATGAGGAGGACCTATATATCCTTGAGGATCAGGGACTATTTGTTTGTTTATATCCCCCACTTAATTATTTGTGTAAATAACTCAGCGAACACAGTCCCAAAGGTGCTTTTTCAGGAGGCAACCGGACTTTTATGGACTTCATCATAGATGAGAAGTGAAACATCTTCAAACAAAATAACAAGAAAGTTCAGTTGCCTCCTGAAAAGGCACATTTGGGACAACCATGACCTGGATGACAGAATCTCTACAGATTCTCAGCAAACTTATTTAATACTCCTTCCTCCTATTTTCCCCACAACAACAACTTTGTGTGGTAAGTTGGGCTGAGAAACAGCAACTAGTCTAAAGTCTCCCAGCCAGCTTTCATGCCTAAGGAAGGACTAGAATTCAGAATCTCCTGGTTTCTAGCTTGGAGTATTAACCAAAACAATGGTTAGACCAAAACAATGCAGTTTGATAATTTGACCCTCCTGTTTTTTCCAAGTCCTCATCCAGCGATTCCAGTTCCTAAAATTGTCCAACTATTTAACACTGTCCAACTATTTACAAAGTCTGCATTACTATCACTATTAATCTTCTCATCACTCCTTCTCATCCATCCCCTCCCACTTGTGACTCTTTGACTATAACTTTGTCCTTGTATCCTTATGGTTTATATTGACTGTTTCCTAGTATGATTTGATTTCTTATTGTACCCCATGACTTTTATTAAGTGTTGTACCTTATGATTCTTGATGAATGTATCTTTTCTTTTATGTACACTGAGAGCATATGCACCAATTCCTTGTGTGTCCAATCACACCTGGCCAATAAAGAATTATATTCTATTCTAAAACAGAGTTCTCCGCAAAGGCTTCCATGGGATTCCAGTAATTTACTGCATGTATACTGAACTGTCTTCTGATTCAAAATGTTAGACAAGGCCTCAAGTGATGCTAAGCAAAGCATTGTAATATCTTTGTTTTTACTAGCATTGCAAAAGTATTGGAGTGTTTTATGTCAAACAAAGCACCCAAATGAAGCTTTGTATAGTTCTGTATTTGCTCACTAGCATTCCTAGTATTCTTCCCTTGTGTATCTACTCAGAAATAAATCCCCATGAAGCAACTATGCATAGCCTAAAAATACTATATCCCCCAAGAGATCATGCACAATAATTTCTTTTTTATATTATACCAGTTATACACAAATAGTTACATTTAATTAAAGCTAAGTTACATAAGAATAGATACATTCAATGAAAAGTCTGGTGTTCATCTCATCTTCGTTAATCCTGCTGCAACAGAACAAAATGGCTACTACTCTGGCAAGGGATTTATTCCAAACAAGCGTGGGAACTACTAACAGTGCTGGGTTTTGATGGTGAGGCATTCAGAAGTCCTTGGTTATTGTCTTTTTAATTTTTAAGACTTTGGGGTACTTGATCAAACTTCAAATGCGAAGCAGTAAATGTCGTGTCCGCCCAAAGAAACGCCAGAGTCGGTGACTTCGTTCAAACTCTTTATTTTTGCATTGAGAACCGAACCAGCGAAAAGGGAAAAGCCCACGGCTTTTATTCTCTTTCGCTGTGGCGGCCACGGCCAATGGCAGCGATCCAAATCTCCCGCTCTTGGAATGATCCAATCGCGGGAGACTTTAAACGGGCCAATCGGCGCGGCTCGCCTGGCCAATCAGAAATCCCCGCGTTTTAGCCAATCAAAACGCGGGGATTTCGAGTATGCAAACTAAGGACATAACACCCCTCCCCTCTTGGTATAGTCCTTATGTTGCGTAGTCACGCAGGTAGGCGGGGCTCCGTTTAGTCCTACTTGACCTGCGCAACTCAGTTTCAAGCTGGATTTCGATTGGAGCAGTCATGTCCTTGGCAGCTCCCTCTTCTGTGCGAACCGGTTGGATGATCGGGCCGGTTCTTTCTCTGTGGCTCCCACCTGGGCCTTCTGGGTTGGTCGAGCCACGGGTTTCGC
>BHEV01006995.1:0-22844 GCA_004319985.1 Emydocephalus ijimae | reverse complement strand
TTTCTGGTATTATTTGTTCGTGTTTATTTCTTTGGGACATTTGGACTCTCACTTGTGGCTACAAGTGAGACAGAACATTTTAGCATCTAAGAGTTTTGTGAGGACTGTGTGGAGTAGCTTGACATGTTCTTCCATCATTTCCATGTAGATTAAAATATCATCAAGATACACTAGAACCCCTTCATATAAAAATTCATGAAGGGTTTCATTGATCAATTGCATAAACATGGCAGGCACTCCTTACAGTCCACAGAGGAGCACTTTAAATTGGTAGCATCCCAATGGTGTGTTAAAAGCTGTCTTCCACTCATCCCCTTCCTTTATTCTTATGCCTCTCAAAGGTCTAACTTTGAAAAAAAATTCCTTTCAAGATGTGGGCTAGCATATCCTTCATGAGTGGGAGCGGATACAAATCGTGTTTAATTTTTTGTAATTAACACACAAGCGTACTGAGCCATCTTTCTTTTCGCGGAATAACACTGGAGCAGCTATTTTTGGTCAGGCTGGTTCGATGAAACTCCTTTTTAAATTTTTGTCAATAAATGCTCTGAGTTTTTTTAGTTCTCTGGGAGACATGCAGTACATTTGTGGTTTTGGGAGTTTAGCCCCTGGTAGAATTTTGATAGCGCAGTCTGTGGGTTGATGGGGTGGGAATTCATCACAAGCTTCCTCGCTAAATACTTGGGCCAGATCCTGGTACTCATTGGGGATGTTAATGGATTCAGCTGACTGTCTGGTCAAGGTCTCTGTTCTCTGTTCCTTTGTTTATCCTTTGTTTATCCTTTCCTCTGAGCTATTTGCAAATACTATGTATCTCTGGAATTGTATGGTTTCCTCTCCTCCAATTTATTTTTGGATTCCATTTCCACAGCCATGTGAGACCTAGAACTAGTGGCTCTTCCATTCTTGGGGCTACAATGAATTTGAGCATCTCACTATGGTTCCCTAATCTTATTTTCAATGGTTCTGTGGTAAACCTAGCTGGCTCCCCCCTGCTATAGTTCCAACTAATTTGCAGAAAGCGATGGGATTTGCCATTTCTTTCAGTTGGATCCCCAATTTCTCTGCAAGGGAGGGATTTATTAGGCATCAGGTGCATCCAGAATCCAGCAATGCTGGGTTGGGGGGGATCGGAATCCCACAGCTACTTGACCCCTCAGGTCAGTCTCCTTTCCTTGAGGACTTGTGCAGGAAAAATCCCAGTTTCTGGGGGTCCCCATCAAATTTTACTCCCAGGGATGGGACCTTCCTCTGCAGTTGTATGTCTCTGGGTTGGCCAGGGTTAATCCCCTGTTCTGGGGCATTTAGGGGTTGGGTATCTGGTATGGCTGCCGGTTCTTCAGCTTGTCCCACTGCCCAATCATTCTCAGCTGAATCCGAGGTGGCAGCTCAGGTTCTCTCATTTTCTGGTTCCTTCGGTCTCCTGCGTTGGCGTTAGAGGTTTTGTAGGTAGCTTCTCTATCTTCGATGGGGTGCACTGAGTCAGTATTTGGCTGGGTAACTGTCAATGTTTCTCCCCAGCATTCGGCTTCCCCTTGGTCCTTGCTGTACTCAGACATTTTCCTTTCTTGCAGAGTCCCCTCAGTAGAGTGAAAGGGTTTTTTTTTTTTTTTAATCCTCTCCAGGCTGATCTCTATTGCAGATGCTGCTTTATGTCAGGCTACAGAACTTTTCCCATTCAATCAACCAGAATGAACTTCTGGAAACGTATAAAAATGTATCAAAAAGGAATCCTTTATTGAGATGAGACAATTCACGTAGGGGTTAAAAGCAGCGTCTAATGTCTCTCAGGCATACCAGGATAGATAAGGGAGTTTTGAACCCCTCCCCTTCTCTCAATGTGTATTTTGTGAAACAAAAGCCAGTATGTTTATTCCACCCCCTCCCTTCTGAAGGAACGATCTTTTTCACAGTTTCCCAAGCATACATCTCACTGGAATTTTTGTGATCTTCTTATCTCCTGGCTGTGCCTCTCAGAGGTGTTAGGTTCTGGCCATCTGGGATTCCTCTCTCCATTGTATCATGTGTGGGTTATACAAATTTGATATAAGATTGAATATATTCAAATTACATCAAGAAAGGATTTCTTTATCAGTCTCCCCCCACCTTTTCTTCTTCCACTGAAGAAATGACAGATACACGGATCTGACACCAGGAATGAGAGAGCCTGAACCAATATTTTTTAATTCTGTTCTCCCACTTTCCCATTTTATCTCGAAATGGAGGGGTAGGATTAGATTACAGCTGTCTTTCTTCCTAGGTAGCTGGATGAATTATATAAAGCATATCCTGCGCAGCCAGTTTTATTCAAGAATAGGAGACTCTTAACCTCTTCAGGTGCCTATACACATAACTGAGGAGAAATGTTGGGGCTGTAGAATATTCAAGACTATGTTTCCCTAAAACAAGAAATAATTTCAAAGGATCTTGATGGGATTTGCAAGTAGTTTTTATCTCTTTTTTTTGTATTTATTTGTTTGTTTTGAGGTTTCTATTTGTTCTGGACTCTGCAGATTAAAATGAATTTGGTTTTATATGAAGGACAGCAGCACTAATATTTATTTATTTGAACATTCTGTATCAATTGACTACCTATTTACTCTATATAGACTATTAACATTGGCTCAGAAGATTGAATTGACTTCATACTGGAGTGTAAGGATCTGCTTCTCCCTCTAACTCAAGAAAGGAAAATACTTGAAACTTAATATTTCAAAATGAACCTTTAATTGAGCAGAAGTGGAAGTAGAACAATCAAAGCAGAGTCTAAATCCCCTCAGGCAATACAGTTTGCGCAGTAGAAATCCCTCCCTCCAATCAGATGTGGATTCAGCCAATCCTCAGGTTTGAAGATGTTATTGTAATGGCCATCCTGAGAACCAGATAAGCAGGCATTCTCATGGCCATCTTCCACCGGCTTTCAGAGTGATACAACCCACATGGCCCTCCCCCCTAATACATTCCCCAAAAGGTGAAAAAATGTCAGAGAGCTCAAGCACCAGGATACAAGTTATAAAATAGCAGTTGTCAAAGGCAGTAAGAATGAATCACATTCAAGGTCCCCCCTCTTCTTGCAATTGAATAGCAGTATTACTTTAGGGATCTGACATGGAGTTTGGTCAGTTTCCTGAATATCCCATTAAATAAGCATGCTGAAATCCAGGTTTTGAAATTCAATTACCCTGAATATATACACAGAAAAGGAAAAGGAAGGATTAAGGAGCTATCATTTGTGTTTCCGGGGTTTCAGGAAAGTTAGTAACAATGACAGTTTGAAGGAACAATTGCACTATGTGGTGCAATCTTCCTTTCTCGGCAGCCAGACCCAAGACTTCAAATAAGACCCAAGACTTCAAATAAACTCAAATAAATTTCCGAGACAAGCTTTCATATACATCTAATTTGAACATAGAATGCAATAATACCGTTACTTATGTTGGAAGATATGTCCATATGGATTCAATTCCAAGTGGGGAGAAAGATACTGGAAACATAGAAACTGCTTGGAAGGATGGTTTAATGGGCACATGGTCCTGGTACAGTTGAACATATGGAGTGGAGTGTGAGATATACTTATACCCTCTCTTGGGCCTTGTATCCTATTGGTTGTCAGACTCCCAGGGGGCTATGTGAGGATCCAGCTAACCTTGTAGGCTGTCTGTATCCCAGGCTTAGTTGAATCTTGCCATGTGATGATGTAATGAAGAGGCTTGGGTTCTGAAAGGCTGTTGGGCAATTCCTACTATGGCTTAATAGCTCTGTCCTGGTTTGGATCTTAAGTGAAGGCTAATCCTATCACCACGGAGCTGAAGACCTTTTGTCTTGTAGATAGGATGGCCCAGTCTTTCTGGGGCTATTAACAAAGGTTAAAAGCATGTTTCTCCTTTTCTCATCCAGGGAGGTATAATATTCTACTTTTTAAATGTTTCCAAGAATATTTCATTCTTCCAGGAGAGGGGTGGGTGCTAACTTTCTACACTTATTAAAAAGAAATTTATAAAGCTTACTAGAGCAAGAAAGGCCTAGTTGTGTTTTTCTTTTTATTTATTTGTTGTAATTATAACATCTTTCTGTATAATTTCTGCCTTAAAATGGTTAATTGTATAGGAAAGTGCCTTATATTAGGGCAGTCTACTGTCCATCACTCCTAGTTGTGGCTGATATTTCTCAGAGTTCTAGAAAAGAATCCCTGACTGAACATTTTGCAAATCACAGTCCTTTCACTTCTGTGGGCACCAAGTTTACAGTATCACTGTGTAGAATTGTGCTATATAAAAACTGCAATCTGGATTTGCTTCAGAGTAGACATGCATAATATTATTACTTGGTGCCAGAAAAAGTCTTCTATGCCTTGATCAAAATAAGACTTTAAAAATCACATTTTAGATGCTAATAATTAAAATTATTAGAAAGTTAGACTTTCAGATCGATGTGAGGAAAGCTCAACATGTAAAACGGAATGCTAAAAAACTTTGTTTTGGTTTTCACTTCTTTGTTATGTTTTTTGGCCACATTTTGCTTTTGTTCATGTTTCATATTGGTATCCCTTAATCTGATATGTAGCTAAAAGCAGAATAAGTTAACTGGATGAAAAAGCCTGCCAAGGAATTTTCATGACATCACTGACAAGATAATAATAAGGCCAGAAATAGCAGACTGACAAAAACAGTTGTTCTTGTTTTCACATTTTTCTTACATGAATATATGATATCTTTTCATTTGTGGTTCTGTTTATTTAATATTTGGCAAGGAAAACCCATTTAATTAATTAATGAAATTAATGAAATAGTCCCTCTGCTATGGATATGTATGGAGTTCAACCTTGAAATGGCAATCATCAGCAAGGACTCTAAACTCTTTATGATATCACAGAAGAGATACATATTGGATCCAGCATCTTAAATGGAGGATAACTAATGGATACTCTGAATGCTAGGATTACTTGTTCTTGGAAATGTCTGAAAGGTGCCCAAAACTTCAGAGAACTTCAGAGAAAACACTGTGGCCTAATGCCTTGATGCTACCAGAATAAATAAATAAGCTAGGCATTTGACAAAGTAGAGTACAACCTACTTCTTGGTAAGCTAGAAAAATGCAGAATAGATAACATCACCACCAGATGGATTTGTAGCTGACTGACAAGTCATACTCAATTAGTATTCCTTAATGGTACTACATCCATATGGAGAGAACTAAATAGTGGGATACCAAAAGGCTCTGTCTTAGGCCCAGTACTCTTCTATATCTTCATGAATGACTTAGATGAGGGAATAGAATGGGAACTCATCAAATTTACAGATGACACTAAACTGGCAGGAGTAGCCAACACCCCAGAACTCAAGATCCAAAAAGATCTTGACAAACTTGAACATGGGCCCTATTCAACAAAATGAATTTTTATCCGGAGAAAAGCAAAGTTTTACATTTAGGCATGAAAAATCAAAAGTATAAGTACAGATTAGGTGAGACCTGGCTCAAAAACAGTAACTGTAAAAGGGACCTTGGAATCTTAGTGGATGATCACTTGAATATGAGCCAGAAGTATGCAGCCACCACCAAAAAAGCTAATACAATCCTAGGTTGTATAAACCCAGAGGCATAGAATCAAGTTCACATGAAGTATTAGTGCCACTTTATAAAACTCTAGTGAGACCACACCTGGAATACTGCAACCAGTTTTGGTTACCATACTACAAAAATGATGTTGAGACTTTGGTAAAAGTTCAGAGGAGAGCAACTAAGGTGATCAAAGGCCTGGAGACATATGAAGAATGGCTGCAGGATTTAGGTTTGGCTAGTCTAAAGAAAAGAAGAATTAGGGGTGACATGATAGCGCTGTTCCAGTACTTGAGGGCAGGGATGGGATGCTGCCGGTGTAACAACTGGTTCACTGATCTAGTAGGATAATTTCTTAAAATGGGATAAATACAGCAGTGGGATCCTACCTGTTCTACTACCGGTTTGGTGATTGTGCATGCGTGTGAGCGTGTGCACCTAATGTGCGTGCACTTAACACATGCACGCAGCTTTCCCCAGACCAGTTGAGGCCTGAGTTGAGTGCCAATCAGCTGAGAGGATAAGAAGAGAAAAGCACAGGGGTGGGTAGGAGGGCCGATCTCTTTTTTCTCCTCTCAGCTGATTGTAGGTGGCTTTTTTTTACTATCGGTTCAGCCAAATCGGTCTGAACTGGTAGCATAGAACCACTGGATAAATATGCAGATTTCATATAGAGAAAGCAACAAAAAGGTATATAGATTAAGGATTCCACAGAGCCATCTCCATATGGACAAAAGCATATATGAAAAGGACTGTTTTCATACCATCCCCACACAACTGTAGAGGGTAGCAGATCCAACTTAACGAAGCAGAAAGCTCAACAAAATTTCAGAATTGGAATTGAAGAGAAATAAAATGATGGTATAAGCCCATTGGAGAAGAATTCATAATGTAAGAATTGGACTTTTCCCCTTCAATCAAAAAGAATGAACTTCTGAAGACCAGGTGTTTCAAAAGGAATCCTTTATTGAAAGGAATTTTCTTATCAACACTAGGCAAAACAGAGTCTAGGATATCCCCAGACATACAGTCATAGATAAAGGAAGTTAAAATCCCGCCCCTTATTCAGATGTGGATTTAGACAAACAAAGAACCAACATGTTAATTCCTCCCTCCCCTTCTCTGGGAATTATCTTAGCAGAGTTCCCAGGAGTGTCTTCCAGAGCTGGAATTTTTGTGGTTCCTTCTCATCTTGTTCTCTCTTTAAGAGGTGACAAGTTTCTGGACATCTGGCTCCACTCCTCCAGTTGTATATCATATGCAAGTTATATAGAATCAATATGGGGTTTAATATATTCAGGTTACATCAAAAAGGATTACTTGTACCAACTTCCCCCCCTTCTTCTTCCATTAAAGAATGACAGATACACAGATCTGACACATAAACTATGGGGTTGGATACTAAGCTTAAACTGGTTTGAAACCATTTATCTAACATCTAATATTCTAAATTTATACATGCTCTAAATTAAAAAAAAATTCTGAGTCAGGTTTAACTCCTGGTCATTACGTGATTACTACACATCCATGTTGTTTTCTTGGCAATCAGAAATTATTTGTCATGGTTTTCTTTGTTTTCCCAATGGAACTTCCTGACAGTTTCTCAGCCAAGTGAGATCTTACTCTGCTCAAGTTTCTCCAGTGGCAGTGTCTAGTGGCAGTGTCTAGTATCTACCAAACTTGAATGAGGTTGAGAAAAAGAAACAGGATCAGGCTCGGTTCATTGTGAGATGGAAGACCAATAGGAAATCCCAAAGACAGGGAAGTAGAAAAATCTCCCAGAAGGTGAAAATGGCAAGCCATCCCCATACAACCACCAATCACCAAGATGACCACATCTATGTGGTCTCCAAAAATCAAACTCTGATCAAAGAAGCAACTTCACAGAAATATATATGGGGAAATCAATACCTTAATCTGTAAGGCAAATGGTAGTGCCATTTCTCCTTTTTAAGGCATATAGGTGCCACTGCACAGGTGTTAAAGTCAGTTTATCCACAGAGATTCAGTTTGAATGAAGTGATGGACATCTGTTGTGGGCCCTTTAAATCTCCATGTGTTCTTTTTTACTGAACAGTTTCTCTCTGGTAGCTCAAGGACAAGTAAGGTATACAGATGGCAGTTGTTAGGCAGGCTAAAGTTTGAGAGTTTGTTGAAAATGTCATTGTGACTACATGATCCTGAAAAGAGGCTTTGTGTTCTGGCTACTCTTCTTGTTTGTTTCTATTAAGGGATGGAGGTTGCTACTTGGAGCAGAAACAAACCAAGGATAAGACATGATTTAAGGTGCAGATGTAATGATAAACCATGATTAAAGAAAGTCATTATTAACCATAATACATGACTGCAAATTATGGTTTGCTGATGAAAAATAAATCATGGTTTGTCACCAAAATCAGTTTTCTATGTTTAAGCAATAGAAATCTAGTATGAATGAAGCATGATGATTCCCCTGATCTATAGTGTAAGTTGTGACTGGAGCAACAAGTAACAAAGAAACAAAGTACTCAAGAAAATAAGGACTGAAAAAATGACTGAAATTTTCTTTTTACAGGACATCTAGTATTTAGTATTTTTAGTATTTATTTGATTTGTCAATTGCTTACAAGATACAGGTATAAGAATAAACATAGTTTTGAATACAGGAGATAGATACTTGTAAGAAAAATAAAAAGAAACAATAGGACAGGGATGGTAGTCACGATTGGTGCACTTAATGCACGCCCCCTACAGACCTCTTAGGAAGGGGACGAGGTCAATAGTAGACAGTCTAAGGCTAAAGTTTTTGGGGTCTGGGGGAGAAACCACAGAGTCATGTGGAGTATTCCAAACATTGACCACGATGTTGCTGAAGTCGTATTTTCTGCAGTCAACTTTGGTTCGGTTAACCTTGAGTTTGTATATATTGTGTGTTCTTGTATTGTTACGATTGAAGCTGAAGTTTTCATTTGCAGGTAGGACATTGCAATGTATGATTTTATATACTATATTTCAATTGGACCAGAGGCGGCGTAGTTCTAGGTTTTCTAGGTCTAGAGTTTCAAGTCTGGTGGCATAAGGTATTCTGCAATGAGTAGAGGAGCAGAGAACTCTTTTTGTGAAATATTTCTGGACTTTTTCAATTGTGTTAATATCAGATACATGATATGGGTTCCAGACTGATAAGCTGTATTCAAGTATAGATCTAGCAAAAGTTTTGTATGGTCTAGTTAGTAATGTGATATTACAAGAGAAGAAGCTATGTAGGATTAGATTAATAACTCTTGATGCCTTTTTGGCTATGTAGTTACAGTGGGCTCTAGCACTTAGATCATTAGAGATGAGTATTCCAAGGTCCTTGACAAAGTTTGGATCCTCAACAAGGTCTTGATTATTTAGCTTGTATTTTATTTTCTAATTTTTTTTGCCAATATGTAAGACAGAGCATTTATTTGTTGAGATTTGAAGTTGCCATTTGATTGACCATTCTGATACATAGTCAAGGTCTTTATGGAGGGTAGTAGTATTGTCTGTGGTGTTGAACAGCTTTACATCATCAGCAGAGAGAATGCAGGTGCTCTTAATGTGATCACAGAGGTCATTTATGTAGAGAATGAAGAGAGTTGGTCTTAAAACACTGCCTTGGGGGACACCACTGTTGACAGTACAGATTTGAAAGGATGCTCCCAATTTTGACCATTTGTTGTCTATTTGACAGGAATGCTTCTATCCAGTTATGTAGGTGTCCAGAGATACCATAAGATTTTAGTTTTAGTAGTAGTTTGTCGTGTACCACTGAATTAAAGGCTTTACAGAAGTCTATGTAGATTGCATCTATTGCTTTGTCCTGATCGAGTTGTGTAGTCCATATGTTTTTGCAGTGTTGCAGATTACAGGATAGTTTTTTTTTCTGAAACCAAATTGTTTATTAGAAAGTAGGTTGTTTGTCTCTAAGTGGAGGATAATGGATTGATTAATAATTGATTCCATGACTTTACAGGTGATGCAGCATGAGGAGATTGGTCTGTAATTTTCAACTAGGCTGGGGTCTCCCTTTTTGAAGATGGGGATGACCATGGCTTGTGACCATAGTTTTGGCAAGGAGCTGGTCCCGAAAGATTTTTCAAAGATTATGCTTAGAGGTTCAGCTATGGCAGTGGATCGATTTTTTAAGAAGTAGTCACATATTCTATCTGGTCCAATAGATAAGGATGGTTTTAGATTGTGCAGTGCTTTTTCAACAATGTCTTCAGTAAAATCTATATGTATTAGATCATTGTAGTTGTCTGTGGTTCGACTAGGAAGTACTGGGCATGATCCATTGCTGTTTACAAATACTGAGCCAAAGAATGTGTTAAAGAGATTTGCTTTCATGGTGTTATCGTTGCAGTCTTTGCCATTAGGTCCTTTCGGGGGTGGGATGGACCTTGAGTCTTTTAGTTTGTTGTTTAAAAAATTGTAGAAAGCACAAGTGGAATTTGTGTGTAGAAGGTTTTCCTCTTGCTTTTTGTGATAATTAGTGCATTCAGTTTTTATCTGGTGGCAAAGATTTTTGTGTCAGCTTTTGAAGTTGGCAACGTGACCAGATTTGTTTTTTCGCCAAAGTGATCTCTTTTTGGATTGAAGCTTCCTTATTGTTATGGGTAATCTGTTTTTCCTGGTTTTGGGCGTTATTATTGGTACATATAGTTTGATGGCTCCTTTGATTTCTAGTAGGAATATCTTGTAATGGTCTTCAACAGTATTGCATCCAGTAAATAGAAATTGCCAATCAAGGGAAGAGAGATTGTTGATTATAAGATCATAGTTGCCTTTTTTGAAGTTATAATTGGGGATTTTGTCATTGTGACAAGAT
Organism: Emydocephalus ijimae; assembly: GCA_004319985.1. NCBI lineage: Eukaryota > Metazoa > Chordata > Lepidosauria > Squamata > Elapidae > Emydocephalus > Emydocephalus ijimae. The sequence continues at coordinate 12,454 of BHEV01006995.1, read as the reverse complement.
ATCTTCTGCATCCTACTATAACTTCTCTGCTGCTAGGCTATACTATTTCTTTCGGCTGTCATTTGCAACGGGGGAGGGGGAACTTGGAAGGGAAGAGAGCTGGAGGTGTTTTGCATTCCTTTGCTGTGGGTAAGCAAGGGGAGAGGGTGTATGCATTCTTTTCCTTAACTTTCCATTTCCTTGCTAGCTTCTATCCCGTTTTGCGCAGCTGCGAAGTTTTATCAAAATATGTCAAGGTCAATGGACAGAGGCCTCATCACCACCTGAAGATGGCCACATGATCACATGAAGAACTTTTAATTGGAAGAGTCATTTGGACTTTGCGGGGTGGGAACAATTCCATTCCTTTGTATATGTGATCTGCGAGCCAATTCCTTAGATTCAGAATTCAATCTGTAGCTTCCACTTTGATTTCCAGTAAAAGGATAACTTTGCTCTAACCCATGGAGTCTGAGTATTTCTTTCTTGGATCTTGAAGGGAGCACACACTGACATTATTCCGAATCTCCCCATCAGCCCACCTGGAGAAAATATCAACTTTTCTTCTGAGGGGGTTTCACATCATGTCATCTCCAGCCAGCGATGAAGACGACCAGGGAGCTGCGGGAGGGGGCAGACGATGCTGCTACCAGAGATGCTAGCCGCCGACCTGCTGGCTGACCTCACTCTAGAAGAAACCCCAGATGAGATGCCCAGATGGTTGTTAGGGGTTGGATGGAGAGACCCTGAAGACCTCCCCCCCTCCTGGGATCACTGTAAGTCAAAGCTGTGTGAGGGAACGGCTGTGGCAAGACAGGGAGGAGATGGAATGCAGGCTGGATCAAGCTGGGAAATTCTTTATGGACACTTCTGAGAAGCCCGGCATGGCTCCAAGGTATGAGGGGGAAGGGGGAGCGAGTTCAGTCTGGGGAAGTCGGGCTGGCCCCACCCCCCTAGCCCAGCCTATGCCAGCGCAGCAGCCAGCTGCCGCCTGGGGAGTCCCAGCAATGGGTGTGATTCCTGGAAGATGCAACCTGCCCCCGTTAGATGTGAAGTTTGGAGGAAATCCCAAGGATTTGGGTTTTTTCCTGGTACAAGTCAGGAGCTATATGGCAGAATATGAAAAGGATTTTACCTCTGAAGCAGTCAAAGTGAGATGTGTTACCAGAACCCTGGAGGGGATGTCAGCAGACTGGATGGTGACTTTATATAATGATAACTCCCCCCAACTGAGGAACCTCAATGTTTTCATGACTGCATTGAGGAGGAGGTTTGAGGACCCTCGAGCGGACAGAAGGGCCAGGATCAGAATGAAAACCATAATTCAAGGGGGGAGATCGGTTGCTGACTACACTCAAGAGTTCAGACAGCTGGCATACCACATCCGAGGCTGGTCCCAGGGGGCCCTGATAGAAGCCTACAAAGATGGCTTAAATGAAGATATATACAACATGTGCATCTCCAGAAGGGATCCGTATGATCTGCAGTGGTGGTACTTGCTAGCGGAAGAAGTGGAAATAGATCTAACCCGAAGCAGATGCAGAGGAGGCCCCGTATGGACCAAACCGCTCCCCCCGTGTCTCCAAGAGGCCCTGAACCCTTGGAAGGGAGGGGTGATGGCAAGAGCCAAATCCACGGCCTGTTTTTGTCATGGGAAGGAGGGCCACCGGATTGCAGATTGCCAGGTCAAGCTGGATCCAAAGGGAGTGCGGGGCCCAGGGAGGAAGCCTGAAAACCCCCAGCCAAGCCTCGCGAAACCGGGCTAAAGATAGGGGAGATTGTAGAGGTCGCCCCTCTGGCAGGAGAGGAGCTGGGACCTCTGACTCTCCTCGATGAGAGCAAGACCGACTCGGAAGATGACGTCCCGGTAAGTCCTAACCAAGGGCCCATGACCATCCCAATAAAGTTAAGGATGCCCACCTCAGGGACTGAGGGGGAGATGTTGGCCTTATTGGACTCAGGGTGCATGAGGTGCGTGATCAGCATGAAAGTAGTCAGGGGCATGGGCATCGGACTGAGAATTTTCAGAACGCCCATATCCTTTTGCCAACTGGATGGATCTGAGGCGGGAGGTTGTCCTGTACATTTTATAACGGAACCCCTAGAGATGACCATGGGAACCCACAATGAGACCCTGTGTTTTATTGTGGCCCCTGGGATGGAACAGCCTCTAATATTGGGATTGCCTTGGCTTCAGAAGTGGAATCCCCATGTGAACTGGAGAGAGGGGTGGATACGCGTCTGCACCGATTGGCAACTGGAAGGAGAAGAGCAATCCCATCCGGAAGGGGAGGAGCAATCCCATCCAAAGCTTCAAAGCCCAGCTGAGACAGCTTCCGCAGGTGCCGAGCACGTGGAGGGGGAGGGGAAAATCCCGAAGGAATACTGGGACTTAAGAGAGGTGTTTAGCGAAGAGGCCTCTGATGAGCTCCCTCCTCATCGGTCAACCAATTGTAGTATTGAATTTCTACCGGGGGTAACGCTCCCGAAACCGAAGCTGTGTTCGATGACACCACGGGAGCTGGAGGAATTGAGATCATTTATCGACAAAAACTTGAAGCATGGTTTCATCCAACCCGCTAGACCTCGAGTGGAGGCCCCTGTGTTGTTCTGCGAGAAGAAAGATGGCTCCAAACGCTTGGTGGTCGACTACCGAAACCTAAATGCAGTGTCCGTGGAGAACGTGTACCCCCTCCCTCTGATGAAGGACATGTTAGCCCACCTGGCCAAAGGGAAGATTTTCACAAAGTTGGACTTGAGGGAGGCATACTACCGAATCCGTATTAAAGAGGGTGATGAGTGGAAAACTGCGTTCAACTGCCCGATGGGTTGTTTCCACTTCAATGTTCTCCCTTTCGGCCTCCAGGGGGCACCAGCCGTTTGCATGCAAATGATCAAGCAGGTGCTCCACGAACATTTATACAAGGGGGGTCCTGGTCTACCTTGATGACATCCTTATCTACACGGAGACTAGAGACGAACTGCTACGCTCCGTGCTGCACAAACTGCGGGCTGCCAAATTGTATACCAAACTGTCCAAATGTGAGTTCCATCAAGAAAGAATCGACTACCTGGGATATCGTATCTCACACGAGGGCATTGAGATGGATCCAGAGAACGTGCGAGCTGTATTGGACTGGGCCCCACCGAGAACCCGAAAACAGCTTCAAAGTTTCCTTGGATTTGCTAACTTTTACCGGCAATTCATCCCGTCTTTTGCTAAAATAGCTATGCCCATCACCAATCTCCTAAAGACAAAGGGGGAAACGAAACCAAAGCCCAGCCAACTGTTGAATTGGTCCATGGAATGCCAAGCTGCTTTTGAAAAGCTAAAAAGACTATTTGCCGCAGAACCAGTGCTGAAACACCCAGACATGGACGCCCCTTTCGTGATCCAAGCTGATGCGAGTGATGTGGCTGTGGGGGTGGTCTTACTTCAATTAAATGAGAAGGGGACACTACAACCTTGTGCCTACACCTCCTGTAAGTTGACTGACACTGAAAGGAGATGGGCTGTTTGGGAAAAGGAAGCTTTTGCAGTCCGTTGGGCCCTACTGACTTGGAGGCATCTCTTGGAAGGAGCGAAGCACCTGTTTGAGGTATGGACTGACCATAAGAATCTGGAGGCCTTAAAAAGGCCTCGGAAGTTATCCCCTAAGCAAGTTAGGTGGGCTCAGTATTTCAAGCGATTCAATTTCTCTTTGAAGCACATCCCACGAGGAAAAATTTTTATGGCAGATGCTTTATCTAGAATGCCTCAATGCAACAGTGTTCGTAAAGAAGTGATAAGGCCGATCGTGTCAACCACACAGCTGGCTGCCCTTGTGGTTACCAGAGCGCAAAAGAGGAAGCAAGAGCAGTGATGATTTTTTTGTGGACATATGTTGAGACAAAGTCAATCATGTTGTGGTCACTGTTGGAAAAGGGTTCTTTAAATTGTATTCGGTAAATCTAATTTAAACTATTGCAAAAGATGAGATCGAGGCAGTTGTTAAGTCTAGTATTGTTGCTTACTAGTTGTTCCAGTCCCAGATTCATTACAGCAATGTAGAAGGTTGCATGTATGGGTTCAGTTGTACATTCGTTTAGAGTCCAGTTAATATGAGGTAGATTGAAGTCACCAAGAAAGATAAAAGTGCGTGGGCAGGATGCTGCCCATGTTAGTAGTGTATTTAGCTTGTTTGCATGTTTGATGTCATAATCAGGGGCTCTGTAACATAGTAAGAACCGAAATGTGATATTTAAGGTCAGTTCACAGATAATGGTTTCAGGAAGAGCAAGCTTTTGGGTAACTTGGATGTTTTTTAGATGTAAGGACTTTTTATAGAAGATAGCAACACCACCTCCTCTACGAATTTCACGATCTGATCGGTAAACATGATAGTCTCTTACTGTGGAGTCAGGGAGAGATGCATTGAGCCATGTTTCACAGGCAAATATGATGTCGAATTTAGCCGTATTTAGTAAGAGGAGAAATTCAGGTATTTTATTTACAAAGCTTCTTGCATTGAGTAGCTTGCATTTAAGGCCAGTTGTAGTTGGAATTGAGGTAGTTGGGGGGGGGCGTGCCTAATCTAGTTCCCATGCTAATTATTTTCTCTTATATCGTTTGTGATTGGAGTAATTATTGCTTTCAGGAAGAGGAGAATTAGTCATTGACAGTGGTATATGAATAAAGCAACATTATTAACAAGACTTTGTTTTCTAAAGATCTGCCACACTGTACCACTGGCCCAGGAGACAATCCTCTCAGACTCAAACTTGTAACTGAAGCACATAGGGAAACACTGTAAATGCTATTTTGTTTTTGTTTTTCAACCTGCACTTTCAAAATATATTTGGAATTTCTTATTTATTGTATGTACATATGATTGTCTTTCCTTTGAAACAAATTCATTGAAAGTTTCTTGAGAAAGTAGCAGACATGGAATTCCTGGGTGTGCTTGTGATAGATGTACTATATTGAAATCAGCTTCTTCTCCTCACCTTGAATTTGGCCAGTATTCTGCTGCCATTTTATTATTACAAAGCTTACAAAAGCCTCTCCCTCTTTTTTGCCTTTATACACACAGGGCATTTAGTGTGGGCAATCAGCCCTAATAGTTGTCATTAAGTTTGCAGTGTGGTGGCAGGAGAAGATAAATGGAACACATATGCTTCAACACAGCACACAGACCACTGATCCTGCTGAATAATGATTTTTTTCCTAATTGGTGGAGAGAAGCAGCCCTAATGGATGCAGCCTCTCCATGCATTTTCATTGCCTCTTCAATCAATAACTGTAGCTGTGCCTGGCACAGAGGATTTTCTGAAGCCCTTTGTAATAATGGGCTGCTGTAGGTTACATAAACCACAATCTCTTACTGAGTCAGCCCTCTGTCAGGAGTGTGGAACTCGGAACAGGGATTTTTTTAGAAGATCGGTAGAGTGAAAGGATAGGCAGGAAGGACCATTTGCTGGATGGATCTTCCCCCCTGCACACACACACACACACACACACATATTTTGGGCCACTGGGAGGATTATTAAGTGCTGCAACAAGACTGCTATGGGCCCCCATACCTACACATTAAGTTAACACGACCACAAGGGTCTCCCCTCCCCCTCCCCACTATCCCGTGGATTTTGCATTACTCCCTGCACCATGTAACTCCTAACCAAGAGAGAGGCTCGTTAAAAAAAATGGGGGGGGGCTGCCAAGGCAGCAAAGCAGATTGGGAAGTGTGGGGGATGGGGTGGGAATGAAGTACAGAGGAGCAGCATTGGAGTCCATACAGCCCACAAATAGATTTTTTTTTTCCAATGGGGATAGGAATGATTCACTCTAGTCTATACGAATGAAAGAAAAGTGACACTTCCCTTGCCTGCCCTCCCCCCCACCCACACCCATACCCCCGGTCTTCTCTGGTTTATCCTCCTGCGTTTTAAAGCCACTTCTTGCTGGGTGGGCACACACACCGTCCCACTGTTTTTCTTTTTTAAAATTTGGTTTTGTAAATTTTTTTTTTAAATTCCACTTCATGGCCCCCCTTTGAGCTCCATGGGCCCCAGAACAATGTACCAGCTGAACCGCCCTCTCCTCAGGCCTGCACACATTACACAAACATATACACCCAGAACAATATGAAAATTTTAAATAACATAATTCCTTATCAAGATTAATTAGATTTTATGGTCAGCAACTCATATCCTGATAGGCATCATTGATCAGGGGTAGCTTATATTTCTCATTTAGATGTTTGCTCTGCTCCCTATTATATTTTCAAGCACAATTCAAGATATAAACTCTGGGGGAAAATGGATTCATAAAAAATCTTTAAAAATTGCATTTCCCCCTTTCATTGCTGCATTCTCTTAGATCTGCAAAGAATTCTTTGCCTAGTATCTTATTAGGGTGCTCATTTTAGATAATGAGCACCCAAAAGTGCTAAGTCTTCCTCCAGGAATTTGCAAAAGTTCAGCTACAGAAATTTTCAAAAGTTCTATAACCAGCTTACTCAGATCTGCTATATGTCTTGTGTTTATGGATATGTGTTTGTGCTTCCATATTTTTACCTTGCTTATCTAAGAAAGTGGTATATTTCTCATGCAACTCTAAATCAAGTTGACTCAACATGATACCTTCCAGGTGAGTTGGTATTAAATTCACAGAATTTGCAATAAGCATGTTCAAAGTATGTCTACTGACTGCTTTGTAGGATGCTGAATAATATCTCATCTTAACATTTTTGTGTTCTGGGTAAACCATATTTTCACAGTTAGATTAATATTTGTTCCTACAAAAATGTACCCACTTGGGAATATTGAAAACCATTTATCTTTCTTTCCAATATGACTTCAGGCATCCTTTTCTAACCCTAGTTTCCAACTGTTTTTTTTTTTTACCAAGAATGATTAGTGTTGTCCAGAAACGTTGAATAACACTTCTTTTCCCTCCTATCCCAATTCCCTCCTCCTTTTAGTCTCTTCTAAAAGTGCTAAGATTATTTCACTGTCCATCAAAGTAGCTTGCTTCACAGGGTGTTCTGAAAATTTAGTGAAGTGAACTGGGAATTATAGTTCAGCAATATTTGAAGTGACATATGACTGTATTCCTGCCTTAACTACAACATATATTTAAAACTGCATTTCTCTTTGGCATATGCACCGCACAAAAACACGGTTGAGGGGGGTGGGGGCAAAGGCTCCAAAATGGCCCATGTGAAATCAAAATCACATGTATTTGTTCAACTGCTGCTCGGTTTTAAGATTTTGGTCTCCACTGGATACAGAAGCAATGCTGACATTTGAAAAAAAAGATCTGGTCACCATTGTCCATACCTCACCCAGTTCCAAGAATGGCTACTTTTATGAAATCATCCTGAAAGTCTTTAGAATTGGAAGCTTTCATTTAACTTGGACTCATATAGAATTCCTATTCTATCTGCCTTCCGTTATTTTCTAGCCTCAAAGGCCATATACAATCAAAGCAGTAAAACAGCTATATTGCAAGATTAAATTAAGACTAAGTAAATTTTTCTGACCTTTGACAGGCAAACCAATACCTATAATTTTTTTTTAAAAAAGAGGATTTGGTATAATAGAATATAATGACTATGATTCCCTTGTACTTGGTCATTTTCTCCTGTCACATTAAAAAGTGCAATTTGTTATCAAACTTTTGAAGAGGCTCTGAAGGATGCAATTGCAGCCTTAAGGCATCAGCTCTGTACACTTTAGGGACCCAATGTGAAACACCAGGTTAGACATTTGCACACTTCAAAAGTCATCCCAATATATGAGACTGTTACAATTATACCCACAATTTAATACCTGCAAATAACTGGATTGATTTCATTATTATTTAATATAATGTATAATTTATCCATTATTCACAATATTACTTATAATCAATGATTAGTATAATGATTTAAATGGAATTAGTATCAGCAGGCTTTCCATCTTCATTTGTAGTGTTAAGGTAGAGTAGACAGAAGCCTTCTCTATGAAGTGTCCAACACAAAGGATGCCTTTGCAGATCTGGGCAAGTAGTAATTTCTACATAGTAATTATAATCACATTAAGCTTCCCTTGGGAGGCCTGGTGAATGTGCATATTTGTCTTGGAAGACTTCAGCTTGAACATCCTGGGACATAGGCTTCTGTGTAGGTTCTGATTTCTCAGTTAAACTCGCATCCCATCAGCACATCTACAGAGCCCTGTCTGAAAGCCATCAAATCAATGTGGGATCTTCAGTTATGACCTGTCAAATAGCTTTAACTATCTCCAGCAAAGAAGAGAACTCAGGTGGTCTTGCCAGGATTAACTATCTCTTTCCTTTAGGAGTTTTTCAGTTTAAACTTTCTGGTATTAATTTTATTTTCTACAGTAATAAAAACTGACTCTAGGGTTCAGAAACTGTTTTAGGACATATTTTTATTTGTGTCTACAAAGAAAGTCAATCTCCACATTAAATTGAGGGGTTTAGCTAATACTATTTTTCTTTTAATTTTAACTGTTTTTCCCCTTTTTATCAAGATAGAAGTCACATTTACTTTTGGAATAAGTGCAATGTACAAATTAATGAGTTAATTAGTAATTTGTTGTGTTGTGTTGTGGGTTGGAATGGAAGAGACACAGCAAAAGCTCTTTATTATCTCAGTAAAACAACCAGCAACAGTCTGGCCAACAGTGCTCCTTTTATAGGGAGCTGTCAGCCAGGAAACCAACCAGTTTAAAGCAATTCTCCTACCTAAACAGAGGACCCGAATGAAGACTTGTTCTTGTTCTCAGCAACTATTTACAATATCAAACACTCCTCCCCACCAAGACAGGTCATTAGTCTATCTGGCAAATGTAATCATGCAGGTAGGCAGGGCAACTGTGTGTCTGCCCCGACCTGCACAGTTCATTCGGAGCAGTGCTTTGAACAGGCAGGCTGGCTGTTGCTGATGATCCTGGATTGTCCTGCGGCCTCGCCTGGGACGTCAGCCTGGGGTGTCTTCAGCATGAGTGGAACCGGTTCAATGGGGACTCTATGCTGACTGGCTCCCAGTTCTCCAGGTACTCGTGTAGTATTGTCATCTTGGCTAGCCAAGGAATTCGACCTGGGATACTGCGATTTTACATTTTTCTTCCCTGACCTTGAGGCTCACGTCTTGCAATCAGCTGAGCACCATTCTCAGTTGGTCAAGCAGTTCTTTGTCATCAGCTGCCAAGATTAGGATGTTGTCAACATATAGCACGATGCCTGGAACGTCTTGTAAAAGGCGCTTCATGAGATCTGTAATGGTCCTGGTGTCACACTCACCCCAAACTGCAGGTGGCAACATTTAAAAGCTCCACGATGTGTGACAATGGTCTGTGCCTCTGCTATGGCATTATCTATAGGCAATTGTTGGTATGCCTGGGCAAGATCGAGTTTTGCGAAAATTTTGCCTTCACCCAGGGAGTATAATAAGTGCTGCACGACTGGTACTGGATAAGCATTTCTGTTGAAGCATTTTATTTAGTGTGCACTTGTAGTTCACGCAAATATGGACTGAGCTGTCTGGCTTGACAGGTGTCACAATAGGGGTCTCCTATTTGGAATGGTCAATGGGTTCCAGAATTTCCTGAGCATTTAGCTTGTCCAATTGTTTGTCAACCTTGGAATGTAAAGCAAATGGGACCCTGCACGGCTTCATGCGAATTGGGGTGATTGAGGGTCCAAGTTGAAGGAGATGGGCATCCCAGTATACTTGCCCAGATCTCCATTGAACATGTTGTCAAACTCCTGGGTCAGGGCCTCCATATCGGGGCTACTGATGGAGTAGATGCCAGTAACCCCTAGGCCCAGAGAGGAAAACCAGTCCAACCCCAAGAGGCTTGGCAGGGAGCCGTCAACCACAGGGGTCTTACAAAGTTTTTTAATGTGACTTGGAACATTCTGCCTCTGACTACTGGAATGCTATTGCCCTGATAGTCTTGAGGTGGAGGTGCTGACGTCTCAGATGGCTTCTGGAGAGTCTCAGAACCAGTCTTTTAATGGTGTTCCATGAATCAATTGTCATTGATGATCCGGTATCTACTTCTATCAGACACAGGGACCCCTTGATTAGAACTGTCATATGGATTTTCTTTGAATGGGTGAGGCAGTCTTGCCTGTTGCGGGGCTCCGCCTGGCAGGTGCCCTTGGAGACAGTATAACAATCTTCTCTCAGCTTCTGAGACTTCTGTTTTGCCTTTTGGTGATATGATTGGCTGGCAGGCTGGCTGGTGTGACAGACCTTAGCCAAATGTCTTTTCTGTCACAGCACTGACAGATAGCATTTTTGAATCTGCAGTCTGCTCTCAAGGGATTGCTGCCACAGCCCATACAGGCTATCTGCTTTCTCCCGGAAGCTGCGCTTTTCTTCCTTGATGATCTTAGGCAGCAGACATCATCATCATCATCCAACTCTTCCTGCTCTATGTCATCATAGGGGATGGAATCTGCTTTTCTTGAAATAGGCAGGCTGTTAAGACTTTTGGATTTCTGCCATGGATTGGCTTGACATCTCTGCGGCTTGGGCTTCATCAAGCACCATCTGTAGGTTTAGATTCTGCTTAACTAGTAGCCACTGCAATTTGATGTCCCATACTCCACAAACCATTCTACCTAATAAAACATCATCAAAAATATCTTAATTCACAATATAAAGCAGCTTTCCAGAGTGCGGCAACATACTGGTTTATTGACTTGCCTTCTTCTTGGTTTCAGTGGTGAAACATATGTTGGTGGGTGATTCTTGATGGCTTGGGCATGTAGTGCATTCTCAATTTGCCCTGCAGTGTGTCCCAGGGTACTGTTTGAATGGTTGTTGAAGTGAGGAGGGCTCCGGGCTGCAGTAATTGAGGAACAGTTATTTGAGCTTTAAAGGCCTGGATCAATTTAGAATTTGCTGAGATCTTTGAGAAGACAGACTCTGTTTTCTAAGAGTAGAAGAAAAGGTAGCAATGTATGAGCCTCCAGCCTTCAGTCACATGACCACCAAGCCACACTCACAAATTAAGCCATGCCCACAGAACTTGTTGTTAAAAAATTTGAGTCCCACTCCTGTATCTATGCTTTATCATCAGTATCCCTTTTCTTTTAAAAATCACAGTCAAATCTTAGGCATACTCTTTAATAGTCATTTACACAACATGGCTGAAAAATTCACTCCATCTTAGCTTCTGCTGACCTTTGGTTCGGGACTTCTGACTCGGGAAAAAATCACAATGGTCAAGATAGCAGTCATAGCCACAAATGAAAGTCCCATCCCCTTTTGTGTGATGTACATAAAAAGAAGACAAATCTTTGCTTGCAGAGTTATGATTGCCATATTAATTTTTTTAGGCTGTTTTGTTTTGTTTTACACACATACACATACCTCATAGACATCTCTGCTTCAGTTGGCTTGATATTTCAACTAATACAATAACCGATCCAATTAGCTCACTTTTGAATGCCAGCAGCTCACAATCTATATCTCTATCTATCTATCTATCTATCTATCTATCTATCTATCTATCTATCTATCTATCATCTATCTATCTATCTATCTATCTATCTATCTATCTATCTATCTATCTATCTATCTATCTAGTGTGTGTGTGTGTGTGTGTGTGTGTGTGTTCCAGCATAACTCTGGAACGCCTGTACCAATTTCAACCAAACTTGGTACACACATCACTTACTCTCTGGAAATAAACACTGTGGGGGTAAGACACCCCTGGCATTCCTCAGGGTATGCGTATTCAAGATACAGCCTACAGCACAGTGGAATTGCCATGGTAATGCCTTCACAGTACTCCAAAAGGGGGCTCCCTCTGGTAAGGGGGAAAATCCAACATTAGAAATTGTTAGGGATACACCCTAGCAGAATCTGCACGGCAGTCAGGCAGGCAGGCAAATATGTGAGATAAACCTTTTTGTAGCTTACACTCAGTAAAACAGATACACTGTACTAGTTAAATAGTTTATTCCAGTAAGAGTTTTTAGCATAGTCAAACAGTCCATATATCATTCACCAGTTCAGTCTGTCCGGGGATTATTCATTTGCAAAGTCCAGTGTCGAAAAAGAGGTCAGTAAACTTACAAATCTCAGTCCAGAAATATATCTCTTCGCAGTAGAGATATGAAGAAGTCAAACCTCCTTTCTTCCTTCAGCAGCAGCAGCAGGGAACACGCAGTTATCAAATCATCAAACCATCATTGTCAGCAAGCAGTTCAGTAAGCCAGCAATCAATCAAGTTCTCTTGCTCCCTCTTATGGTGGTTTTACAACCGCACCCAAAATTAAATGCTTTGCAATTTAAAGTGACACACACTTAAATTCACTATCATAGTTTATATATATTATTTTACCCAAATTACATTAGGTAACCTTGTTATTCCTAACACACTCTCCTTTTGGGTAATATAATATTAAAAATACATATATATATATATATATATATATATATATATATATATATATATATATATATGTTTT
>BHEV01006990.1:0-14586 GCA_004319985.1 Emydocephalus ijimae | reverse complement strand
TCTCTTGGGCTTTGAACTTGAGCTTCCTGTTCCTGTGCAAGAACATGTATTCTATTGGCTGTTGTAGGGGTCATAGCTGGCTCTGTAGGTTGTCCGAGCTCCCAGGTTTGGATGAAGTTTGCCTAAAGCAATGAAGGGGCTTGTTGGGAAATTCCTGTTGTGTCTGAGGGCTATAAAGAAAGATGGGGGCTGCTTTCCAAGAGTATGTTTCTCCATTTCTCATCCAGGGAAAAATAATGTTCTACCTTTTTAATACTTCTCAAAATATTTCATTGTTCTAGGAGAGGGTGGGTGCTAACTTTCTACAGCTCCATGGCTGGTAGACAAAAGGTACTTTTACTAGAGATGCTGAGTGCATTGTAAGCAAGGCAAGTTCTGAAGAAAAACCACACAAAAATCATATATTGAAAGCAATCCCCAATGGCCCAAACCCTCCCTCCTGGGAGAACAATCCAATCAGGTCCTGTTCCAATGTTTTGGAAACCTGGTGCCTCTGGTCCTGTGGTAAATTTGTTTCCCTGGTGTGCTTGAAGCTAGGCAGATGGCTCAGTTTGGCACCTCTGGTTCCTGTTAGTGTCCATAATCCCCAATTTCCCACAGAATTATTTCACATCAGAAATGAGGAGGTGAGGAGGTGGTCAGCCTCCTGGGAAAGCCAAGAGAAATTGTCAAAACCATAAAAAAGTGAACGTTAGAATATTTTGAACATGTGATGCAACACCTGGAAAAATACGGCAGAGTTCACTTAATCTTCCAAGCAAAGACTGAAGATAAACAAGGTCCAGGCAATAGAAGAACATTTGACTTCAAAATCTAAGGGACTGGTCTGGACAAAACTCAACAGCACTTTTTCATGTGGCTGTTGATAAAAATAGGATCGCCAACATGATCGCCAATGTACGATGACGGATATGGCACAAGAAGAAGATTCTTTCACACCTCCAGCTCTCTTCTCCTCCCAAATGCCCCCTCCCCCTTGGTTATGCCAACTAGTCGCGAGCTTCAAAGAAAGTGAAGATCGACAGGTTACACATTGGCTATGCCATGGCATTTTGAGCAGCAGGCCAGATTTTTTTTAAAAAGGAAGTTTCCCTCAATGGATCTCTGCCAATTTTGTAGGATCAATAAGTGCTTGGAAGAGCTTTCCCATGCCAGGAAATGAAAGGATTAACAGAAGGCAAATGCTATTTTGGGCCCTGTGACTCATATTCTGAAAAACTCCCCTGTGCTATTGAGATGTTCTGCATAGCGTTCATTAGAATTTGCACAATAACTGAGTGAATCTTTGGTCTGAAGCAATTTATCTTTTTAATTCCTTTGCCATTTCATCAGTTGCTGGGGGATTATTACAATCCTGTGTAGCTTTTGCATGAGTCTTCTTCCTCACCCAATTCCTTGATGCACAAAATGATCCAAAACCTTTGATGCACTCAACATCATACATAGTGTAAGGTTATGCTAAAGAATTTACTAATAATCAACTCCAACAGTGCCACAGCACAGTCATAAACCATTCTGTAAGATAAAGTTCCACTTATTTATAAGGCTATTCCTCAGAACAGGGGCAGAAGATAAACTAGAACTGGATTTTTATTTATTTTTTTGCCTTGCAGAAAGTGAACATTAAATCATTCTAAATGTTGTGCAACTCCTTTTGTTGCACAAATCAGTAAAGAATATCGGCAGGATAATATCTGGAATGCGTTTTGAAGCAAAGCACAGAAGATTGACTTTCTCCACAGGTTTATTATCAACTAATAGGTTATGATTAAGATGGACCATACTGGGAAATTCAGAGTTTTTGATTAAACTTGAAAGTGAAAAGATATTGTGAAAGGAAACAATTTCAAACTATGCACTGACTTAGAAAATTAAATTAGATTTCAGGATCCAATCTAAATAGGTCAGTGGGAACAGATATTTAATTTTCTGAGCTTTCAGATTCCTGCTGGAGCCTATCCTCAGCGAACTCTCTACTATAAATGTGGGCTTTGGACTATTCTATGCATAATATTTATGTGGTGCCTGGTTGGGTGTGGCTTCTTATTAACAGATAACAGATAATCAGAGTTGGAAGGGATCTGTAGGTCATCTAGTCCAACCTCCTCCCCAAGCAGGAGACCCTACACCATTTCTGACAGATGGGAGTCCAGTCTCTTCTTGAAAGTCTCAAGCGATGGTGCTCCCACAACTTCTGAAGGCAACTTCTGTTCCACTGGTTGATTGTTCTCATTGTCAGAAAGTTTCTCCTTATTTCCAGGTTAAATCTCTTCCTGTTCAGTTTCCATCAATTATTCCTTGTCTGGACTTCAGGTGCTTTAGAAAATAGCTTGACCCTTTCCTCTTTATTGATTGAGCTGTTGATGACCAACTATTAAATGGTTGCCTGTTGTTTCCTTTTGCTGCCAAGTCTTTGGATCCTAAGTACTTGATAACCTGGGGTTTAAATCAGCACTTCTGTTGACTGAAATGCAGCCCATTTCCAAGGCTTCAATCATTTCTTTGGCTGTCTTTGTACCTGCTCAGTCAACAATCTTAGTAGTTGCAAAATTGAATGACTAAACTATTAAAATATTTATAGACTCCTCACATCCTGGACATAAACTAGTTCAACTCCTACCCTCAAAATAATTCTATAGAGCACTGCACACCAGAACAACTAGACACAAGAACAGTTTTTTTCCCTGAACACCATCACTCTGCTAAACAAATAATTCTCTCAACATTGTCAAACTGTTTACAAAATCTGCACTATCATTATTATTATTAATTCTTCCTTCCTTTCACCCATCTCCTCCCATTTATGACTGTATGACTGTAACTTTGTTGCTTGTATCCTAATGATTTTTATTGACTGTTTCCTAGTATGATTTGATTGGTTATTGTATCCTATGACTATTATTAAGTTTTGTACCTTATGATTCTTGACTCTTGACAAACGTATCTTTTGTTTTATGCATACTTGACAAACGTATCTTTTGTTTTATGTATACTTGTTTTATGTAACATATGCACCAAGGCAAATTTGTGTGTCCAGTCACATTTGGCCAATAAAGAATTCTATTCTATTCTATTCTATTCTATTCTATTCTATTCTATTCTATTCTATTCTATTCTATTCTATTCTATTCTATTCTATACCTCTTCTCCCAATGACCAACAGAGATTGAATCCTGCAACATTATCCTGGGACATGCATATTTATCTTCATCCCTGTGAAATTAGGGGTATTTTTTCCCCTGGTGATCTCTAACTGAATATTTCCCTCATCCACTGGTGAGAGATTCCTCCCTTAAGCTCCAGAAAGTCATTAACAGTCCTTATTGAAATTATCCTGATAGGTGGATTATTATTGGACTAGACCAAGGGTCTTAAAAATGTACACGTGCTGTTTGAGGAATATCCAGGCTGCAATACTGAAGCCTATTTTTTACACTGCTACAAAAGTCGATGGAATTGAAAATGAAGAATATCTAATGGTTATTTAGCCCCAAAGCTATGCTTGATCTCACTAAGGCAGAGTAGTTTCTGCAAAATAGGGTTACTTCACCTGGTCACATAGCTGGCAGCATTTTTCATTAAACGGCACACTAATCTTTGATTTTATGACTAGGTGGAATTACAACACATTTTCAAGGTCAAAATATAGTTTTTGCCTTGTGAGAAATGCATCCTAGTCATTGCTACCCAGATCCTACTTTTTTCTTTGTTCTCCTTCCTTACTGAGCAAGGAAGATCTTTCTTAGTTTCAGACTTTTTTCTTATTCACTTTCCTTTCCTTGTCTGACAAAGTCATTCTGTCTTTTTTATTTAGCTAAGAAATTGTTCTAGCTGATTTTACCTGCTCCCTATCCAAGATGAGACCCTTTTTCTGTAGCAGCAAATTGAGCCTTCCTTCTTGATTTCTTCATCCTTCTCTTCCTAGCCTTCTAATTGGTATGTCATGCCCCTGTCAAAATCTGACTCAGAGGAGGAAGCCGAACAGCTAACAGGGAGTGGGAGTGTGGCTCCATTGGCTTTGGAAGAAATTGGGAAAGGCAAAGTCCAGCTGGGCAGAGCAGGAAAGAGGTAGAACAAGGGAGAGAGAATTCAGAAGAAGACCCAGGCCCACCCCCTCTTTATCCTAGGGCATGCAGGAAGGAATGGAGAAGAAAGCAACGTGGGTTGTGGAGCATGGGTGCGAAGAATGGAGACGAGCCAGGTGAACGGTGAACTTCAACTCTTTATTTACATGGTGTGACAGCTCAAACAATGGCTGCTATAGCCTTCCTTATATAGGCAACTTATTAACTATTCAACCAATGAAACCCTTGGAGCGCTAGCTCCGTTGACCAATGAGAATGGCTCGTTAATGGCCAATCAGATTCTCCTAGACGGACCAATCCGATCTCGCCATTTAACAGCCAATCAGAAGTGCAGGGCCAGAACCCTGCACTTGACTCCAAGCTCAAGATAACTTTATTCATACACGTTTTTTCATTTACAACACCCCTTCCCCCTGGGTTCCGTTTACGGGGTGCGGTTACGTAGTCCTTGAGGTAGGACGGTTGTTTTGTTAGTCTACTCAATATTCATAGTGCACCCGGTATTTGGCTGCACTCTTGTTGCGGTAGGGTGTTGTTTG
Source organism: Emydocephalus ijimae (assembly GCA_004319985.1). NCBI lineage: Eukaryota > Metazoa > Chordata > Lepidosauria > Squamata > Elapidae > Emydocephalus > Emydocephalus ijimae. Next base: position 9,962 of record BHEV01006990.1, on the reverse strand, counting down.
GCAAGGGGGGTATTTCTGACTCTGAGTTCGAGTTTTCGTTGTCCCCAACATCTTCGGTATCACCCTGAGGTGAGCCCACTCCCGTCTCCCATTCCTCTTCTCGTGTTTCCGTTCCGTCATTGTTCCCTTCAAAAGGGGTTTCTGCTAATTGAAGTTCGTCTTCCTCTATATCTCCCCCCCCCTCAGTTTGGTTATCAGGGGGCTCGGAGATCCCTGACCGCAACCTCGATCGTAGTTGATCGATATGGCGCTTCCATAGTCTATCGTCATGGCATTGTACAAGGTATGATCTGGGGCCGGTTATGCGGACTACAGTCGCTTCTACCCACAACGGATCGCCCGATAAGTTTTGAGCGAACACCAGGTCGCCTACCTGGAAGGTATGGCAGCGGCCACTGGATCCATGTGGTTTCTCCGGTTCGTATGCTGGGTGTAACCGGTCGAGGTGGGAGCGGAGCTTTCGTCCCATTATCAGCTTGGCGGGAGTTTTGTTGGTTACGCTGTGTGGAGTGATGTGCTGCAAAAAGAGGATTCGACTTATCTTTTCTTTGATGTTGTCGTAGTCCACTTTTTGTAGCATTTTCTTGACGAATTGTACCATGCGCTCGGCTCTTCCGTTGGCCGCCGGATGCGTAGGCGAAGTCAGCGCATGTCGAAGACCGCGGTCCGCCAGGTACTGTTCAAAGGACAATGTGGTAAATTGGGGCCCGTTGTCGGATACCAGAACGTCTGGTAATCCGTGGGTTGCAAACAGTCTTTCCAGTTTCTTAATGACCGCTTCGGTTGTCGTGTTCTTCATTCGGTAGATTTCGAGCCAGTTCGAGTAGGCGTCTACGGTTAACAGAAAGGTGTGGCCTTTGGTTGGGCTGGCAAAGTCCAGATGGATACGGGACCAGGGTCCCCGCGGCGTTTCCCACTCGGTTGGGATTGCCTTTGGTGGGGCGTTGCTTACTTCTTGGCATCTATGACAAGCTTTGACCCAAATCTCGATTTGCTTGTCGATGCCTGGCCACCACGTGTAGCTTCGTGCGAGGGCTTTCATGCGGGGTGGCCATCGTGCAAGGTTCTTAGTGGTTCTTGTTGGAGTCGCTCTGGGATAATGACTCTATCTCCCCAGATGATGCAGCCCTTTTGAGAAAACAACTCGGTTTGTCGAGTTTTGAATGGTGTGAAGTCGTCTGGTATCAGGTTCAATGGCCATCCACGTTCCACCCAACTGAGGACTCGTGCTAAGGCAGGGTCGCGTTTTGTTTCTCTTGCGATATCGCAGGCGGTTAATGGCGGTGACTGAAGTGCCTCGATCTGCAACATGGTCACTGTCGGCGCGGGATCATCAGTAGTCTCTGGGAGCGGTGCTCGGCTCAATGCGTCGGTGTGGGGAATGGCTTTCCCCGGGCGGTATTGCAACTGATAATTATACGCTGCCAAGAATTCTGACCAGCGACTCATTCTGGGAGATAATATATAGGGGGTTGGTTTATCTTCCATTATTATTCCCAGCAAAGGTTTGTGGTCAGTCACTATCGTAAAAGCCCGGCCGTATACATACTTGTGAAACCTCTGGACAGCTGACACAATTGCAAGGGCTTCCTTATCAATTTGGCTATAGTTTCGCTCAGTTTTTGAAAGTGTTTTCGAAAAATAGGCAACAGGGCTTCTGTACCGTAAAGCAATACGTGGCTCAAAATGACGCCCACTCCAAAGGCGATGCATCACACATGATGGTTAACGGCAATGTTTCATTGTACTGCATTAGTACTGCGTCAGAAGTCAGTAGTTTTTTCACATTACGGAACGCCTGCTCTTCTTTATGACCCCACACCCAGATTGCTTTTTTGACCAGTAAACAATGTAAAGGTTCAGCGACAGTCACTTTGTGCGGCAGGAATACGTTATAGAAGTTGATAAGGCCTAGAAACGCCTGGAGGTCGGCCTTATTCCAGAGTCTGGGAGCGTTTTTTTATTTTTCTGAATTTACTATCGGTAGGATGAATGCCCTGACTGTCAATTAAATACCCTAAAAATTCGACACGATCTGTACACAGCTTACACTTATTTTTCTTTACCTTAAGACCTGCGTCTATGAATTTCTGGAGAACCAATTTTAAACGATCCTGTAATATTTTTGTAGTAGGGGCAGCAATTAACACATCGTCAAAATAAGGGACAATGCCTTTAATCCCTTGTAATAACCTTTCCATCAGGCTCTGGAATATCCCCGGGGCTACACTCACTCCGAATTGGAGCCGGGTACATTTAAAGGCACCTCGGTGCGTCACGATCGTCTGTGCCTGTGCCGTTTTTTCATCAACCAGTAGTTGCTGATATGCCTGAACTAAGTCTAGTTTTGCGAAGACTTTTCCACCCCCCAGGGAATGGAGGAGGTGCTGCACCACCGGCACCGGATATGCATTTTGCTGCAGAGCGTGGTTCAGGGTGGCTCGGTAGTCCCCACAAATTCGAATTGAACCATCCGGCTTGATGGGTGTCACGATTGGGGTTTCCCAGGGAGAGTGATCGGTTGGCTCCAACACTCCCTGGGCTATTAACTTATCAAGCTGTTCATCGATTTTTGGTTTTAGGGCAAAGGGAACTCGACGAGGCTTCAGGCGGATGGGAGCTATTTTTGGGTTCAAGTTAAATGAGATTGGGATCCCCTTGTACTCGGCTAACTTCTCCGCGAAGACGTCCCTGAATTCGTGGACGAGGTCCTCCTCCCAGTCACTGCCGCCGATTCGGTTAATGCCTGCCACCTCAATGCCGAGTGGCGCGAACCATTGGAGGCCTAACAGGCTAGGCCGGTCTTTGTCGATCACCGTCAGGGGTAAGTATGCTGTGCGGTTTTTGAACGTGACGCGAACTCGACTGGTTCCTATTACTGGAATCCTATTTCCCTGATAGTCCTTAAGTATGATTCTTTGGGAACGGAGGTCTTGGTGCCGGATGGTAGGGATAAGTTGCTTGAGGGTCTTCCAGGAAACATCGAGAGGGACAATCCTGAGTCGACTTCCATTTGGCAGGGTTGATTTTCGATGGCCACTTTAATTCAAATTTTCTTGGCATCCAAGGAAGAGGTGTGACCAATAGTGATAGTTTGGTGAACCTCTTCTTGCTTCATGGGGCGATTTACGGTTCGGTTTCTGTAGGAGTGGTTTACTGGTTCTCACCTTACAGGACGGTTTCCTGTTGAATGGCGAAAGTTGGTCCCCTTCGAGGTCTGGCTGGGTCCTAGGAGACTTCTACAGACCCATCCAATGTGGCCTCATTTCCTGCACTCATGGCAGAGCGCGTCGCGGAATTTGCATTCGGACCTGGAATGGTTGGCCCCACAGCCAGCACATGGGTGTTGGGACTTTGGGTAGGGGTCCCGATCGGACCGCAGTCGATAGACCTCTTCTTTGTCGCTGTCTGATGACGAACAGAGGTCCTTGTGGTGGGCCGTTAAAGACTGCCCTTCTGACTTGGGTAAAATGTCGCGGGTCGGTGGTTGTACCGGAGTGCGGTTGCGGCGCAGTTGGGCAGCCGACTTCCTGGTTGCTTCTGCTGCAGTAGCATCAGCGATAGCATCGGCAAGGCTGATGTCACCTTTCGCCATCAGCTTGCTCTGGACGCCAACTGCATCTAGTCCCAGAACTATTCGATCTCTCAAAGCCTCTTCCAGGTTGGCGAACCCGCAGAGGCCACCCAGGTTTCGGAGGTCAGCGACGAAATCGGCAATGCTTTCTCCTTTCTGCTGGTTCCTTTGGTAGAACTCGTGCCACCTTACGAGTGTTGGCACGGTCGGTGTGTAGTGGGCCCTCAGGATGGGTTCGAGGACGTCCCAGTCCATCATCTTTACTTCAGCTGGCTTTGCTAGTGCCTTGGCCATCTTGAATACGGTTGGCCCGCAATGCGTTAGGAATACTGCTCATTTCTTCCCACTTGTGGCATCCTTCAAGTTATTGGTTTCCAAGAACATTTGGAAACGATCCATGTAGGCTTCCCAGTCTTCTTGCGCTGGGTCGAATGGAGCGGGTGGTACGATGCCGCCGGACATGGTTCCGCCTTTGTGAGTTCAGCCACGTGCTCGGTTTTCTTCTTCTTTGTTCAGTTAGCTCTGACATCTCCAAATCCCATCCTCGTCGCCAGTGTTAAGTTTGGAGCATGGGTGCGAAGAATGGGGACGAGCCAGGTGAACGGTGAACTTCAACTCTTTTTTTGCATGGTGTGACAGCTCAAACAATGGCTGCTATAGCCTTCCTTATATAGGCAACTTATTAACTATTCAACCAATGAAACTCTTGGAGCGCTAGCTCCGTTGACCAATGAGAATGGCTCGTTAATGGCCAATCAGATTCTCCTAGACGGACCAATCCGATCTCGCCATTTAACAGCCAATCAGAAGTGCAGGACCAGAACCCTGCACTTGACTCCAAGCTCAAAATAACTTTATTCATACACATTTATTCATTCACAACAGGTTGCATGGCTTATGGGGAAGAATGGGCCCAGATTCCCTTCATTATCTGCAGCTGGGAACACAGTATATAAAAAACGAAGCTGCATGCAGCAAGCTGTTGGGAGCAAACATGACTTTATCTTGTATCATTGTGGCTTATTTATGTTCCTGGCATCTTCCCAACTGTATGAGTTTTGCCATGCTTACAAGTCTGAAATTCCTTCTTCTGCCCTGTCAAACTAATTACTTCAGATTGGTTTGTTTGGACTTTAAGTTACAGTTTGTGTGTACCTTGTTTTGGAACTGAATTTTCTACAATTAAAGGCTATTCCTGGGAGAGTTTTTCTCTAGCCGAAGGTAACCAGGACATTGGGGGCAAAGTTGGAGATCATAAAGGGGCTCTTACTGAGTATTTGACTGTGTTGCTTGGGTCATCACATGTATTTCTTGACCATGCCTCACTGCCCCATTGCCCCTGCCCCAAAGAAACAAGCCACATTACACAATAGGTAGGGTTTACTAGAAGTCAGCAGGACTCTCAGTGCACTGACTGGGCAGTTTGGCCAACCAACATATGCAATTTCTAAACAATTTGATGGATTGGACCAAGGTGAGTCACCAAGCCATCACTATCACGTTTCTCTTCTTGGATTGTTCCTATAACCCAAACTGTGCCCTCATTGTATTGAGCAACATTGCCAGTGGGGCAACATTATCAGAGTAGGGTCCTTGGTGCTGTCTGAGCTTGGATGTTTTCTTGCAGACGTTTCATTACCAAACTAAGTAACATCATTGGTGCAAATATGATGTTACTTAGTTTGGTAATGAAATGTCTACAAGAAAACATTCAAGCTCAGACAACACCAAGGACATCACAATTCAATCCAGATTGATCTATATTCTCTTCTGTTGGTAGCATTGTCAGTCCCTATAAATAAAGTTATGGGTTTGAGAAAATGATTTGGAAGGCTACATAAGGACCATCAGCTGTAACTTTTGAGAACTTTTGACTAGGTAAATACATGCTTTGGTGGCCAGATCCACAGATTCCCCTATATTTATGCTTGTTTGCTTTTTAATTTATATGAGAATAGAATAGAATAGAATAGAATAGAATAGAATAGAATAGAATAGAATAGAATAGAATAGAATAGAATAGAATACTTGATTGACACACAAGGAATTTTTCTCTGGTAAATAACTCTCAGTATATATACAAACAAACATATAGTGTACATACAAACATACATTGTACATTCAAATATAAGGTCTCATTATACATGCATAAGTTCTCAGTGTATATATAAACAACAAAGTGATAAATCATAAATCACAAGATACAATCATAAATCATACAATATAAACAACTAAATCATAAAATACCAACAGGAGAAGTTAATAGGAAAGATGAGAAGGATAATAGCAATACAACCCTCCTACATGGGTAAATATCCTTAAGAATAAGACAGTGCCTGGCTGTTTATTGAACAAAGGATAGTTAAAAACATGACTCAGTAAAAAGCTATGCATTTCCCATCTCTGCAAGTAACATTTCTCTGATTTGGTTATTTCTTCTGAAAATTTTCACAAGAAATTAGAAGCCCTCAATGTGTTCTTATCACGACTGTCCTACAAGGAAAATTTATCAAGGAGCAGCTTTTCCAATGAGTTCCAACACTGAAAATGTAACTGTAATTAAGAGAATTCTGAATGGGTGGGACTGATAATTGCCTTATTAAGTCCTTTCAAATTAGTTCATTATTAAGTGCCTCACTCAGTGAAAGCTAGAGCAGCCTCGGTAATTCAGAAACGGTAGGTCAATGGCTTTTCAGAAAAAAATGCTCAAGGGAGACAAAGTTGAATCCAGGTCATCCTTCCAAGATGCATTGGGGAATGTCAAGCTGAACCGCCTATCAGTCTTGTTTGGCTTTCTCTGTGTTGCGTTTTGCTTTCCCAGATGCAGGATATGCCCTCTAAAGCTGACAGCTGCAGCTTTGCTCCCTGTCTACATCTCAGCAGGTTGCACCACACTAAACTGTGTCAAGGCCACATGTTCCAGCTGATAACATCCCCAAAGCAGATGATACAAAGGTCCTGGGCTATTCACATTGTGCCAGTGGGCACAGAGCTCACTTGCCTCCTTCCCTCTGCAGATAAGTTTATTGTTATGGTAGCTAAATAAATAAATATGTGTGTCCAACTTGCAGGGGCTTCCCCGAGTCCAATTCAAGGTGTTGGTTGTCACCTTAAAAACCCTACATGGCTTGGGAGCAGCTTATCTGAGGAATTGTCTCTTTCCAAAAGTTTCTACCCATCAAACTTGATATCTATGTCTCAGTCATCCAGGTCTTGGTTGTCCCAGAGGTGCTTTTTCAAAAAGCAACTGGGCTTTCTTGTTTTTGTTTTGAAGACTATTCACTCCTCACCCAAGAAGCATCTTCAGCTGTGACTGGATGGTGGGCAATGGAAAGATTTATATTCCTTGCAGACAGCTGGTCATTTGCATCCTTTTAGTGAGTTATTGAGGCCACTTGGAGGTTTATCTGTGTCCTCAGGTTGCACTACTCAGGTGACCCCGAGGAAACAGACAAACCTCCAAGTGGCCTCAATGACCCTATTTTGTTGTTATTAGTTGCAAAGTCATGTCCCACCCATCGTGACCCCATGGACAATATTCCTCCAGGCCTTCCTATCCTCTACCATCCTCCAGAGTCCATTTAAGCTCATGTTGACTGCATTAGTGACTCCACCCAGCCACCTCATTCTGTGCTGTCCCCTTCTTCTTTTGCCCTTAATCGTTCCCAGCATTAGGTTCTTCTCCAGTGAGTCCATCCTTCTCATTAGGTGGCCAAAGTATTTGAGTTTCATCTTCAGGATCTGTCCTTCTAAAGAGCAGTCAGTCAATGACCCTATAAAAGGATGTAATTGACAGCTGTCTTCAAGGAGTATAAAACCTTCCATTGCCCACCATCCAGATAGAACTGAAGAAGTTTATTGGAAGTCAACATGTTGGCATGACCTGGGTGTAGCCGACTCTGAGATATGTAATTCACTGTCACCCTTGACCCTGCTTCCCCCCCCACCCCTCCGGGTGTATTGTAATTCATATTCTCCAATGAAACACGTCCATAGCCAAGAGTCGTCAATCATGCTCTCCAATTAGATTTTTGCACAGCAGATTTTTGCACAGTCATCTAATCAGTCTCTGAAGAAAATACGAATGGAATGTACTATCGATTCCACACTGCTGCCTGCTCTTTGAAACTCCCTCCCCTTCTTTCTGTTGGCAACTATAAAATGTGTATAGAAAATGTTTTATGAGTTGACATCTTGGATAAGAGGCAAAATGTCTTCAAAAGAAAAAACAAGAAAGTTCAGTTGCCTCTTGAAAAAAGCATCCTTGGGACATCCCATTTGATCTAACAAGTTTGTCATGCTGTAGATTCCATCAGCCAAAACTATTGATTGATGTGAACTAGAGGGTGGACTTTCTCTGCTGTAGCCACTGCTTTGTGAATTATCTTGCTGTCAGTGATCAGAATGACCCCAACTTTGTTCCCCTTTTGTCAGGCTTTAAAAACTTGGCTGTGTTTCTGAGTTTGTAATGCTAAATGTGTTAAGGCCCCTATTACATGACTTTGCTGTTACAGGTAGTCCTTGATTTACAACCATTAATTTAGTGACAATTTAAAGTTACAAAAGCACTGAAAGAAATGACTTTAATGATGACCCGGGACGTGGCACAAAGGCAACACAGTCAGATAAGTAAGAAAAGTCCCTTTAATCCCTCCAACTTTGCCTCCAATGTCCAATCATCTTCGGCTGGAGAAAAAACTTTCCCAAGAACAGTCTTTAAGTGGAAGACTGTTCAGTCCAGAAACAAATATAAACTGTAAATAAAAATCCATACAAACCACGGTGCAACAATTAACTGGACAGAGCAGGATAAGGAATAGCAGACTTCAAAGGTCAACAAAACATACATGGTCGGGAAGATGCCAGGAACCCAGATAAGCCTTGACCATAAAAGATAACCACAATTTGTTTCCCACAAGTTGCTGTGCGCAAACTCCCTTTTTAAACACTGTATTACCAGCTGCAGCTAATGAAGGGAATCAGGACCTTTTCCTACCTCGTAAGCCATGAAACTCATGTTGCTCCCTTCTCCATTCCCCCCTGCATGCCCTAGGATGAAGAGAGGGTGGGCCTGAATTCCCTCTGCCTTGCTCTACCTCTCCCCTGCTCTGCCCAGCCAGACTTTGCCCTTCCCCAATTTCATCCACAGCCATCGGAGCCACACTCCCACTCCCTGTCAGCTGCTCAGGCTCCCCCTCCAAATCAGATTCCGACAGGGGCATAACAACTTTCAACTGTTTTTCACAGTTAATGACCACTGGAGCATCCTGGTGGTCATGTGATCAAAATTCAGCCACTTGGCAACTGTTCTTGCCAAATTATTTATGATGGTTGCTGCATCCTGAAGTCACATGATCCCTTTTGTGGCCTTCTGACAAGCAAAGTCAATGGGCAATCCAGATTCACTTAACCATGTTACTACCTTAATAAGTGCAGTGATTCACTTAACAACCAAGTCAGGAAAGGTCATCAAATGGGCAAAACTCATTTAGCAGATGTTTTGCTTACCAACATAAATGTTGGGCTCAATTGTGGTTGTAAGTTGAGGACTTTCTACAGTTGCTTCATCATCTTGGTTCTTTCTTAGTTCTTATTTATTTATTTATTTATTTTATGAATGTTTTACTGTTTTTTTTCACCATTTTAAATTGTTTTATCATTTTAGTGTTGCAAGTTGCCTAGTGTCACTTAAATTGAGTTGGGTGGCTATAGAAATTGAATCCATCCATTCATCTATCCATCAATCAATCAAACCCGGAAGTCACAGTAGACAGGGGAGCCCAATTGGTAATCTGATGGTCAATCCAGAGCTAACAGGATCCTTCAAAACATCTGAAGGCTGAGGGCTCAAGCCAGTTTGAAATGCCAAAAAAGCTTTATGAAATAAACATTTATAGAGAGAATGAAGAAAAAAAATATCAATCACATCCTTTCGGCATACCAGGATGGTCCAGAATGGCAGGAGAGAGACACTTGAAGCCAGCGGTTTGCCTATCCCTAAAGTGATACTGCCATTCAATTGGGAGAAGAGGGGAAATGTGATTCTTTCTTATTGCCTCTGATAACTGCTATTTTAAAACCTTTATCCTGGCTCCTGAGTGCCCTGAGATTTTCTCACCTTTTGGGGCATGTATTGTGGGGGAGGACCATGTGGGTTGTTTCACTCTGAAAGCTGGCAGAAGATGACCTTAGGAATGTCTGCTTATCTGGTTCTCAGGACAGCCATTACAATAATATCTTGACACCTGTGGATTGGCTGAATCCACATCGGACTGGAGAAAGGGGTTTCTAATGCCTTAAGTCAGGGGTGTCCAACCTTGGCAACTTTAAGACTTGTGGACTTCAACTCCCAAAATTCCTCAGCCAGCAAAGTTGAAGTCCACAAGTC
>BHEV01006989.1:0-18698 GCA_004319985.1 Emydocephalus ijimae | reverse complement strand
CTCTTCTCTGTACTTTTTCTAGAGTCTCAACATCTTTTTTATAATGTGGTGACCAAAACTGGATGCAGTACTCTAGATGTGATAGATGATCTCTAGATGTGACAGATTTTTTTTTCCACTCATTTTTTCCCCCCTTGCAGAGAAACATCGGGGTGGCTACAAAGCAGCAACAAGTGAGTGGTTTTTTCCCATCCCCTCTAGAGAAGTTAGCTCCAAGCCAGAGCAGGGATCAGGGGCACCATCAGTTGAGGAGGGTGTATGTTGTTCCTGTGAATCCAAATGCCACGAGTGACTCATGGAGCTGGCAGAAGATTGAGAACTAAGCTGAGGAGAATGGGCCAGGCTGGTCTTGTGAGAGGAGACCCCCAAGAAGAAACATCTAATATGAGAAACTCTTGAAACCATGAGAAGACTTGGGTGAGTGGAAGATCCCTCTGATTGAGAAATTGCTCTTGATTTCCAAGTAGGCGAACAGGAAAAGCCTGGCCATTATATGATCAGGAAGCTTCATAAAAGTACTGATCAAAAAGAAGCATTTTGAGAGAAAAAGAGCTTTGGTGGATGCCAGCTGGATCTCCTCCTGGTCTCTCCCATCAAAAGGCTCTCTTTAAGTATGAACTGATTAGAAAAAAAATAACTTTGGATCCATCTGTATTGTCAAGGAATTGCATAGCACCTTTCCAGGTAATGTCACTGACACAAACTTGTATATATATTTCCAATTTACAGTAGCCTTTGTCATCATCCAGAAAGGGAAAAAACTCAAGATAGTCAGGGTACAGAGGAATATCATGAGGCAAATTAAAACAGTATACAGAAGACTGTATCAGCCAGGAGTCCGATTTACCGATACTCCAAACTACTGAGAATCATAACCGGTTCTACTGAACCAGTCCGAACCGATAGAATCCCATCCCTGGATGTCAGTGTTGGTGTTCTTCTGTTAGCAAAGTCTCCATTTATCTTTCAATTCTGACAATTTTGTTCTCACTTTTTTTTTCTTTTTCTTCCTTTTACTCTGTACAACACACTGGAGGACACACCCAGGGGGGAAGGGAGAAACAGGGTCACAGGTGACCGTAAATTATGTGTGGCAGAGTTGGCTTCATATTGGGTCAATGCCGACATTTATTGCTCCTAATAAATATTTTTGGATTCTTTTCAAGCCTGGCTTGAGGCTCACGATTTAATGAGGGCAATCGTGGGAATCCTGACAATCAACTTGATTCTTCCCTCCCCTCTTTTCCTTGATTTCTAAACAAACAAAGTTACAGAATTCACTTTCTTTGCACTGGTTTGTTCCTGCTGAGGAGAAAGGGAAACTCTCCCTGTTGGATTTTCAACCTTCAATCAGACAGGGAAGGCAGCCTAAGAGCTTACATGATGCTTGCTTTGGAGCAAAGAGCCCTTTAGTTCTGGAATGGGAAATAAAGAAAACACCAGAAAGGCCATGAGCCCTAACTGTTAAGAGACCTGTTTTGGTCACATGGCCTGGTCCAGTGGTGGGATTCAAATTTTTTTATTACTGGTTTTTTTGGGTGTGGCTTGGTGGGCGTGGCAGGGGAAGGATACTGCAAAATCTCCATTCCCTCCCCACCCCACTAACCTGCTTTCCAGCTCCGTTCTCCTGTGCAGGGCAACAAAAGAAGACCCAGCTGATCAGCTGGGACTCAGGAAGCAGAGAATAGATGGGGGGCCAGTCAGAGGTGGTGTTTGCCGGTTCTCCAAACTACTCAAAATTTGTACTATTGGTTCTCCAGAACTGGTCCGAACCTGCTCTGTACCACCTCTGGCTTGGTCTACTTTTAGAGATCCATGAAGCTGCAGAGGTTTAATGGTGAAGAGAAAGAGACCTTGTTAGGGGACCAGGAAAAAAAGCAGAGACTCACTCTGTGTCTTTCTCTTCAATGCAGGGAAGAGCCAGGCCATTTAGCAGCCTCCTCACAGGTGAGTAGCCCCAGTGAGGGGCTGTATGGGGGGGAGACAGAGGAGGGGGAGACAGAGGAGGGGAAATCTTTGAGGTTGAATTGGTGGCGAAGATACTTTGGGAGAACCCTCTTCATCTCAAACACTGCAAGGTAAGGGACTTGGAGGAGATTCAGAGGGGCTCTGGGGAGGGGGTCTGCCTGCCCCCGCAACCTCTTATTCTGCAAGGCCAGATTGTGGCACCTCCCAGGATCTGACTGGATGAGGAGGCTCAAAGACCTGCAAAGAGGAGATTTGTGTCAGAGGGAGGGAAAGGGCAGGTGAAGAACTTCTGGAAGGTCCTACGATCATGGACAGAGTGGGGGCTTCTTCCCCTCCTCGAGTCCATCTGAGAATCCCACCCTCCCGATGCTGAAAGAAGACCTGGACACTCTCTGGAGGCCATGAATCCATTTGCACTTGTTTCTGGAGGCAACGTGGAATTTGAATTGGATTTGTGATGAAGGGAATAGCAACAATAAATAAATAAATGTAGTCGAATATGTTACAGCATTCAGTAGAAAGTTACTCTAAAGGCATTTGTTATTTTGCTGTTGTAAAAAAAGATTTCCTCAACCATTCACTTGTTGTAAAACAATGGTAAACTAAAACCATTGTAAATGCATGCCTGCAATCAATTATATCCTCCCCCTGTTAAGGCACACGATTCTCCCATCTAAATCCATCTGTTCTCCTGTATTGACACATCTCACACTGGCATCCTCTGGAAATGTAATGCCTCCCAAGCCTCCCAGAGTAATCCACACCTTTGAAGTGTGTTCCTCAAAGGATCAATTAGGGAGACAATGGGAGAAAAGATAACACAGCCAAAAAGAATCTGTCTGTTGCAGGAAGATGTAAATCTTAGATGACATGACTAGAGTTTTACAGCTAGTTAGATTATATGACTAGAAATTTACAAGATACAGTAATTGGAGAACTAAGAACACAAAGACTTTTGCGTGTATAATATAAGAAGGACAGGACATCTTTCTGTATTTTGTAGAATTTTCCTCCCAGGTTTCTTGTGATGGGCTAGGAACTTCTTACCCAGAACTTTAACTTTGATCAAATATAAAAAGTCTGCTTTCTTGGATTTGCAAGCCTCCATTTAAGTCTATGTTTTGGTTCATTTTTGGCTTAAGTGTACTGCCAGACCTTACTGTATACTTGAGGGGGACACATCCATACATGTGGGGCAGATTCTCACCCACCTCAGGAGCCAGTCCCAGCCCTGCCCCTCCTCTCATATACTTTGGAAAATCCCACCCAGCTGATCCCTCTCTTGCATCTGCTGCTTCTATTCTTTGCTGGGCTGATCTTTGCTGATCCCTCAGCCTGGACAAGGTGATTCCTCCTCTTGGCTCCTTCCCAGATTGACCCTGCCTGTTTTTTCCCTTCCTCTTTGCAGCGTAAGTGGACCATCCAGCTCAAAGAGAGAGGAAAGAACTACTCCCTCAAGATGGCATGTTGAGTGGTCAGGGATTCTTTTTATCCTGTGGATGAACAGCTGATTTTGCCACCAAGTTGCTTATTTAGTCGCTTTACTCCTGGCTTTATGAAGAAAGACTAGGAAGGGTACAAGATGAGTTTCGGACAATCATGAACCGAAGGAGAAGGGGTGGGCCTTATATGCAACTCTGTCATTCCTCTCTATTGTAGCTGTTTCCTATATCGCATTGCCACTCTAGGATTCATTTCTATGGTGAAATAGAGGTCAGGGGTGCTGTACACATCAGTCCGGAGCTCATTTCTTGGCTGCAGAGGCCTTTCCGGAAGGTCTCTGACAGCGAAATGGAGGCCGTGGGCAATGTGCACAAGAGGTGGCAAGCACCTGCAAAAGAAATGGGCTGGCAAGGCAAGTGTTGGGGTGTGCGAAGCCTGGATGTAACTGTCCAAAGATAAGTAGCTTCACCCCACCATCCCCACCCTAGCTTGATTTTTACCCATGTGCCTCACCCCACCCCGTGCAACTAAGGGCAATGGAGCAGGTGGGATCTTAACGAGGGTTTATTTTGGGGGGGTAGGACTTATATTGGTGTCAGGCTTCACCAAAGCTGCTGACAGAATGAAGCCTGACACGTTGCTGTGGTTGGGGGAGAGCTATCTACCTTGAAAGTCCCAAATCAATGTCGATGACAGCTGACGGAGCCAGGCGTAACCGCCCTTCCCCACTGCAGTGCGACCGGCTGAGAACATGCCTTATCGGTTGTTTGGCATTTTTGCAAAACTCTTAAGTAACATGCCTCCCACACTTCTCAGCCAGGAAAAACTTCGGGATGTCATTTGGTCTGGTCAGCAACCTGCATAGGAGATATCAAATGGATCGGGGTGGAAGAACGGCACTAGGGGAGGGGGAAGGTATTGTTTGGGGATTTGGGTGATAGCGTGCGAGATTGCTGTAACTGAATGTTGGGGGTTTTGCTAAGGGCGGATGTTAGTTAATTAATGGGGGGTGAGGTTTGAACAGGAAATATAAACAGCACTGAGACAGACACTCTCAGCGCTGGTTTTACTTGGACTTTCTGTTTGTTGCTGCTGCTGGAGGAAGCCAAAATATATCACATTGCTGCAGCAAGACTGTGAGTGAAGTGTTTTATTGAACCAGTTTCAGCGACCTCCTGTAGGAGCTGACAATTGGTTGCAAATGTAAAAATCAAGCTACGGGTTTATTTTTTGGATAGGTCTTACTTTTGGGGAAACATGGTAAGTCCTTTTAGTATCTTAAAATTCTAAGGCATCAGTTCACAATATTAAACCATGAAGGCCTCACCCCAACCCCCAATCTTCCACAAAGACCATATAAACAAGTTACATTTTCGGGATAGGTCTTATTTTTGGGGAAACATGGTAGCTCCTTTTAGTATCATAAAATTCTTAGGCATCAGTTCACAATATTAAACAGGAATACCCCAGCCCAATCTTCTTAGTTCTACATGGAGAATTCTGCAATGGATACAGGACTCAAGGAGAGAGAGAAACACGCCCTCTAATGGCTGCCTCATATAAACACCTCTTAAAATGGTAAAGATTGCACCAGCTGTATATTGCATCAGCCTTGCAGCAGCTGGTCAGCTCTTAAATAACAATACCTTAACCAATACCTTTTGCAATCGTGGAGAATATCTGTAGCTCCGGTGTAAGGTGAGGGTGAAGGTTCATTCTCTGAGCTTGTGGGTTGGTTTCCGAACGTTCCGTTACCAGGTTAAGTAACATCTTCAGAATTTAGGGGATGTCAGTGTTCTTCTGTTTATGGCTTCAGAAGTGGGTGTGTCAAGTAAGGGCCTTGTGATTGGTCTTGTGATAAGGAGATTACATCAGGTCAAGGTCTGGTTGAGGGTGCTGCCTCTGGTTGGCGGTGCAGTTGATTTTCTCTTCTGGATTTTGTATTTTAATCTTTTGAATAAAATAAAAAAATGTCTTGAAAAAAATAATGGAGAGAGGAAAGAAGAGGGGATCAACCTTCTTCTGAATTATGACGGACTTTTAGAAGGAACTCTTCACGTCCTCACAAAATGCTGGAATCAGGATGAATCATCACTGTTTTTATCATGAGTCCAAAGCTTTTTTTTTTTAAATTATAATTGAGAAACAGGAGAGAATCTTATGTGTTTATAATTATGGAATCATAAGGATTTAAATTGGGTTTAGTACATATTATTTTTAGAGAACAGAATAGAATAGAAAATGAATAGAATAGAAATGGAATAGAATAGAATAGAATAGAATAGAATAGAATAGAATAGAATAGAATAGAATAGAATAGAATAGAATAGAATAGAATAGAATAGAATAGAATAGAATTCTTTAATGGCCCAGGGTGATTGGACACACTGTTATTCTTGGATTTGAAGTAAGTCTGTTACTGAATTGTTTTTGATACTGGATTTTGATATTGGAATTATCCCTGAAATGAACACTGACTGATTTACCTGTGAATGAACTTGGATTGCTTGTTTGGACTTTGCTTAAACATTTACTGAAAGTAAAAACCTACATTAACTGTACAGTGTATCTGTGTGTTGTGTGTGTATTATTCAAACACTTCTCTCACTACGTCTCCCTGTATGCGCTCATTCTCCTAACGGAATTACCTCATCACATGCAAGGAATTTGTCTTTGATGGATAAGCTCTCAGTGTACATATAAGATATGTGATAAATCAACATAGTCATCATAAATACATCATGAATGATAAGACAACATTTAGTGGTATTCATAGGATACTAAATAAGCAATCAAATCATACTAAGAAACTAAATAAAACAATATAAATCATAAGATATAAGCAAAAAGGTTATAGTCATATGTAGAAAAGGAGGTAGGTAATAGGAAGGATGAGAAGAATAATAGTAATACAGTCTTAGTAAATAGTTTGACAGTGTTGTGGGAATTAGTTGTTTAGCAGAGTGATGACGTGTGGAAAAACTCTTAGTGTCTAGTTGTTCTGGTGTGCAATGCTCTATAATGTCATTTTGAGGGTAAAAGTTGAAACAATTTTTGTCCAGGATGTGAGGGCTCTGTAGATATTTTCACATCTTATATTATTATATAGTGTTATATTGTGTTATTGCATAATGCATAATAGTATCTCCAATTTTTTTTTTAAAGTGCATTTTGAGATTTCTGTCGTTAAAGTAGTTAATGTATTTTAATTACAAAATAAGAATTGCACAGTTAATCAACTATCATCCGAGCCTGCTGAATAATCATTATTCTGAGCATGGCATTCAAACACTTTTTTTTCCAGATTTTATCCAGATTGCCATTAGTGAATTTTCATTATGTAGAAAAATGGAACATGAGATTGATTGTACTGCGCTTCTCTTCCTCTACTCATTGCTCCCATTCTGTAAGAATTCCAAAAGTTGTTGAAGTTTGCTGAAAATAAATGCTTTTGTTTTCTTCTCACCTGAGTTTGCTGCCTGTTTTGGGTGGTTGAAAATGGGAGGGATTTTACGCTCCTTGTTGCTCAAAGATCCAAATTTCCCTTTGAGTTGTGTGGAAGAGGAAGAAGCAAGGCAACACTTCGAAGGAACAAGAATTGGGGTATGTGGTCCTTTAGAAAAGAGGCAGTCATTTTGGTCCTATGTCCAGATATTTCTCCAGTCACTAGCTGATCTTCTGTAAAAATGGCTACTTGGTCTTGGCCTGGTGGTGGCAGCAACAGAGGCTGCTTTCCCCTCAAATCCACCTTTGGCCTTTGGCTGTTGACCCAGCACTTATTGCATCTGTAGAGTGTTGCTTGATGGCCCAGTTTAGGGTCATCCAATTTATTTATTTTATTTATTGATTTGATTTGTCAATTGCTTACAAGATGATAGGAATAAGTATAAACATGAGTAAGAGTACAGGAAATAGGTACGAAAAAACAGGGACAATAGGACAGGGACGGTAGGCACGATGGTGCACTTATGCACGCCCCTTACTGTTAAGTCCTGGGCATGGGTGCAACGAACGGAGATGAGACATCGAATGGTGACTTCAACTCTTTATTGTAAAATAAGAACAGAGCAAATACTCGGGCAGCAGCAGCTCTTTTACAGAGCTGGCTGCTGTCAAAACAACCAGTCATTTGAGTTTATCGCTTTTACAAGCGTCCAATAAGAGGGGCCCGTTTAACAGCTAATCAGACTGGCCAAAAACGACCAATCACGACTCGCTATTCGCGGGCCAATGATAAGTGCAGGATTACAAGCCTGCTGTAAAGTAAAGCTGTTTAGGGTTGTATCGTTGCATTGGCTTAGTCCATAACACCCCTCCCCTCTAGGTTCCATCTGAGGGGTGGGGTGATGTATTCTCGTAAGTAGGCAGGTTGCTTCACCTGTCTGCTTGACCTGCGCTGTTCCACCGGTTTCTGTTCTGGTTCTGGTTCCCGCGGGCTGCTAGCTGGGTTGGATGGCGAAAATCATGGCCCTGGGCTGCTTTCCCTGCTTACGCCAGTGCTGTCTTCCGGGCTCCCTGGATCTGTTTCCATCGCAGTGCTGTCACGCGGCGAGGCCACTCCCTGGCTCGGTTCTCCTTCTGACGGTGAGTATCCCCTGGTTGGTTGTGTAGACTGTTGGTTTTCGATTGTTATTTCTTCTTCGTCCTCCTCAATGTTCCTTCCCCCCCCCCAGCTGGCGATTCCGGGGCTGAGATAGGACTAGGTGCTAGTCTGGAACGGAGTTGGTCTATGTGGCGTTTCCACATCTTACCATCTGCAGTTTGTAGGCGATAGGATCGGGGTCCCGTAAGTTGCGTTATGGTAGCGGGGACCCACAATGGGTCGCCCGAGAAGTTTTTCGCAAACACGAGGTCACCTTCCTGGAATGCCCTATGCTTGCTGCTGGATCCTGGGGGTTGTTCCGGCATGTAGTTTGGGTGGAGGCGATCGAGATGCGAGCGAAGTTTGCGACCCATCAGGAGTTCAGCTGGGGTTTCGTTCGTGGTACTGTTTGGGGTTATGTGCTGGAGGAGAAGCATCCAGTTTATTCTGTCGTCAATGTCGCCGTGGTCCATTTTGTGCAAGGTTTTTTGAACAAATTGAACCATTCGCTCAGTCCTACCATTGGCCGCAGGGTGAGCTGGCGATGTTAAGGCATGGCAGATGCCCCGATCTGCCAGGTACTGTTCGAATGGCAGGGAAGTGAATTGGGGGCCATTATCGGAGACGGTGGGGTGGATTCCCTGTCTGTCGAGAAGGTATCCCAGGAACTCCACTCTCTCCATACAAAGTTGACACTTATCCCTTTTTACCTTCAGACCAGCGTCTTTAAATTTCTGAAGAACTTTTCTGAGTCATTGTACTAATAACTCTTTAGTGGGGGCAGCTATTAGGATGTCGTCAAAAGGCACGATGTCTTTTATGCCTTGTAATAGTCTCTCCATTAAACTTTGGAAAATGCCAGGCGCCACGCTTACTCCTAATTGGAGTCTATTGCACTTGAAAGCGCCTCTATGTGTAACTATTGTCTGGGCTTCTGCAGTTGTCGCATCTACAGGTAGTTGCTGGTATGCCTGAGCTAAGTCCAATTTCTCAAATATTTTTCCGCCACCCAGGGAATGAAGAAGGTGTTGAACCACCGGTACTGGGTAAGTGCTCTGTTGAAGAGCATGATTTAGGGTGGCCCAGTAATCCCCACAAATTCTTAATGAACCATCTGGCTTCATGGGCGTTATTATCGGAGTTTCCCAGCGGGCATGGTCAATCGGTTCCAATATGCCCTGGGCTATCAGTTTATCTAGCTGCTCGTCGATCTTCGGCTTTAAGGCAAAAGGTACCTGACAAGGCTTAAGCCGAATGGGAACTACATTGGGGCTGAGATTAAATGATATAGGGGTCCCCTTGTACTTGCCTAATGTTCCTGTGAACACGTCTTGGAATTCCTGGATGAGAGCCTCTTCCCAGTCGTCGCTTCTGGTTTGGTGTATGTCGGCTAGTTCAATCCCGAGTGGGGCGAACCACTGTAACCCTAACAAGCTGGGTCAGTCACGATCGACGACAGTCAGGGGAAGCGTCGTGGTGCGGTCCTTGAAGGATACTTGGACGTGGCTGGAACCGACAACTGGAATTCTGTTTCCCTGGTAGTCTTTTAGGATGACTGATTGAGTGCTGAGGTCCTGGCGGCAGATGGCAGGGATTAGTTGTTTGAGGGTTTTCCAGGATACCATCGATAGGGATGATCCCGAATTGACTTCCATCACGCATGGTCGATTCTCAATAGTAACCCTTACGTGGATCTTTTTTGCATCGAACGATGAAGTGTGGCCAATAGTAATGGTTTGGTGGGCCTCTTCTCGTCTCGTTGAAAAGGCAAGTACTTGATTTCTGTAGTAGTAGTGGTTGTTCCATTGGTGGTTCAGACGGTCCCGGTTCTCAGGAGGTTTGCCTGTCTCCCGACGGAGGTTGTTCTCCCTTCGGCTGGGACTGGACTCTCGCTTGCTTCTGCAGACTTTCGCGATGTGGCCTCTTTTTCTGCAGGTACGGCAGAATGTGTCGAGGAATTTGCAGTCCGATCGCGGGTGGTTTGCCCCACAACCAGCACATTGGCGCGGACGTCTCTGGTTCCTTTGCTCTCATTCCGAGTGGAGTCAGTTGACCTCCTCTTCCTCACTGTCTGAGGATGACTCGAGGTCTTCGTGGTGGGTGGTGGTAGCATGTTTCTCAGTGGCGAGTGGGCTCTCATTGGCGAGTTGGCGAAGCGGCGCGTTCGCTCGGCACATTTGAGCAGCTGACTTCCTGGTTGCTTCTGCGGCAGTAGCGTCAGAGATGACATCTGTAAGGCTGATGTCTCCTTTCGCCATCAGTTTACTCTGTACATGTGGTACATTTAATCCCAGAACTATGCGGTCTCTTAGGGCTTCCTCGAGGTTTGCAAAACCACAAAGGCCTCCTAGATTCTGGAGGTCGGCTACGAAGTTTCCAACACTCTCGTCCTTCCATTGGTCCCTCTGGTAAAATTCGTGTCTTCGTATCAGTGTAGGTACTGTGGGTGCGTAATGGGCCTGGAGGATTGGGGTGAGGGTATCCCAATCCATGGTCTTCACTTCTGCCGGTTTTGCCAGTGCTTTAGCCATTTTGAAAACAGTGGGGCTGCAATGAGTCAGGAACACCGCTCGTTTCTTACCAGACGTAGCGTCTTTTAAATTGTTGGTCTCCAGGAACATCTGGAAGCAATCTATATACGAGTCCCAGTCTTCGGTTGCTGGGTCGAATGGAGCGGGTGGTATGGCGCCGCTGGTCATCTTGCCGTTTGTTGCGTTCGCTCTTTCGCCACGTGCTCTGACTTGTTCGATGCGTACTTAGTCAGCTCTATCGTCTCCGAATCCCATCCTCATCACCAGTGTTAAGTCCTGGGCATGGGCGCAAGGAACGGAGACGAGACATCAAACGGTGACTTCAACTCTTTATTGTAAAATAAGAACAGAGCAAATACTCGGGCAGCAGCAGCTCTTTTATAGAGCTGGCTGCTGTCAAAACAACCAATGATTTGAGTTTACCGCTTTCACAAACGTCCAATAAGAGGGGCCCGTTTAACAGCCAATCAGACTGGCCGAAAACGACCAATCATGACTCGCTATTCTCGGGCCAATGATAAGTGCAGGATTACAAGCCTACTGTAAAGTAAAGCTGTTTAGGGTTGTATCGCTGCGTTGGCTTAGTCCATAACACTTACAGACCTCTTAGGAAAGGGGTGAGGTCAATAGTGGTTAATTTGAGGTTAAAGGAGTGGGGGTTAGAGGATGTAAGAAAAGAGTCAGGTAGCGCATTCAGGCATTGACCACTGTGTTGTTGAAGTCGTACTTTCTGCAATCAAGTTTGGAGCAGTTTACATTGAGTTTGTATCTGTTGTGTGCTCTTGTATTGTTGCGGTTGAAACTGAAGTAGTCATTGACTGGTTGGAGATTGTAGCAGATAATTTTGTGTACTACGCTTAAGTTTCTGATCCCTTCATGGAGAGGAGAGCTCAGATGATCATCCTCAGAGCTTTGCAGAAGAGTTTGTGCAACGCCTAATGGATAAAATTGCTCAGATTCCTTCTTGGTTGGAGTTCAAGCATGGTGCAATTCCATTACAGACGTCCAGGAAGAAGAATGTATCCTGTTATCTGGAAGCAATTCGATCCTGTTGGACCTGGCGGCAGTGGCAGGTAGGCGACCAGGGCTTGCTCGGAGACTCACTCACCGATCCGCGAAGGCACCTCCTTCAGCAATGGCAGGTGGGAGAAGATGGCAGGCGGACAAAGATGGTAGGTGGGTGAGGCAGGCACTGAGGGCGGGTGGTAGGAGTCAGGACTCAACTGGGGCTGGTGGTGGTAGCAGGTGGGCGACTAGGGCTGCTTGCTCACTCACCAATCGCGAAGGCAGGCAGCCATGGTGGCCAGGCAAAGATGGTGGTTGGGTGGCCCGGGAGTTGGGACTCAACTGGGGCTGGTGGCAGGTAGGCGACAGGGGCTTGCAGAGCTTCACTCGCTCAGGCAGGGCCACAGTGGAAGACAGGCCACAATGGTGGGCGAGGATGGTGAGCGGCCGGCCCAGGAATCGGGACTCAACTGGGGCAGGTGGTAGCGGGTAGTCAACCGGGGCTTGCTGAGTTTCATTCATCCAGGGAGATCAGATCAGGCAGGGCCGCGGCGGAAGGCAGGCAGCAATAGCTGGTGATGGCTGCAGGCAACCACGGCCGGCGATGGCTGCAGGCAGCGATGGCCAGCTCTGGCTTGGGAAGCAATAGCTGGCTCTGGCTGCAGGTAGTGATGATGGGTGGGAAAATGCAGGCAGCGATGCTGCATTCATGAGATGAGGGGCGGGGCCAGCCAGTAGCGTGGTTTGCCGGTTGTCTGAACTGCACAGAATCATAACAAATGGTTCCCCCAAACCAGTCCAACCCGGTAGAATCCCACCCCTGACTGTGTTGGTGATTTAAAACCGCAGTGATTCACTTAGCAAACACGTCAAGAAAAAAATCGTAAAATGGGGCCAAACTCACTTCACAAAATTTCTCACTTAGCAACATAAATGCTGGGCTCAACTGTGGCCGTAAGTTGAGCACTACCTGTATATGTGTTTGCATTCGTTGGTTTACTTATGTGGAAAGTTCATTGAGCAAATTCCCTCTTTGTGTGCTTGTGTTGGCTTGGCCTGATATTTGTCATCAACTCACCTTTTGGGGGTGGAAAGGGAAGTGGTTGTGTTTGGCAAGCCACATGGATCAGCTTCTCACAAGAATGTTCAACTCTCACAGCAAATTGCACTCCTTACCACTCCGTTGAATTTGCTTCAGTCTTTGCAACCAGCAGCTGCAGCAATTCCACCTCCAGGCCGAAAGGTCCCCTTTTGTCAGGGCTCCGACAATCCACCCCCATTTAAATCATGAGTCCCTGGCCCCGTGATGGCGAACCTATGGCATGCAGAGCCATTAGTGCCGGCACACGAGCTGCAGGCACACTTACCTCACTGTGCCCGCGTGCGCCTCACAGCTGATTTTCGGCCAGTTTGTGCCTTTTTTCGGCCTCCCAGAGGCTTGAGGAAGGCTTCTGCAGGCTTCTATAAGTTTTGTAGGCTGAAACCTAGCCCCATTTCGTCACTTCCGGTATTTTCGGGAAAACAGAAAGTGATGAAATGGGGCTAGATTTCAGCCTACAAAGCTTGTAGAAGCCTGCAGAAGCCTTCCTCAAGCCTTTGGGAGGCCAAAAAAGGGCACAAACTGGCCGTAAATCAGCTGTGAGGTGCAGTACAGGTAAGGAGGTGGTGAGAGTGTGTGTGTATGGGGGGGATTGCACCCACATGCTTAGGGGATGGGGGTGTGCACTTTGCTTTCTGGGTGCTGGCATGTGAGTGCAAGCGTGCAAGTGCGCGTACAATTTTTGGCACAGGAGCCCAAAAAGGTTAGCCACCACTGCCCTAGCCACATCTCTCCAGAGTTATAAAGAAGATTTATTTGGCATGAACATGTCGGTGCTACCTGGGTGTAGCCGACTCTGAGACACATCATTCATTTCGCCCTTGACCCTGGTCTTCCCCCACCCTCTGGATGTATATTCTCCAATGGGACACATCCATAGCCAAGAGTGATCAATCATGTTCTCCAATAATAGTGTTGTGTGCCAGAAGCTTCAGTCGCCTAGAAATTATCTTTGAAGCATTTAAGGAATGCACTACTTCCCCCCACTCCCTTTCTGCTGGCAACTCTAAAAGATGAGAGAAAATGAGTTGACACCATCATTGTTTCTGAGGAATTCAAACAGGACTCAGTGCAAAGTTTACGTAAATCTGACCACCTTTCAACAGGTTGGATTTCCACAACTAGTCTCAGCTTATGAACATTAAGGTGCCCCAAACTTTGGTCATCATATTGTGGTAGCTAGCTGAGGCACATTGGTGACTGTCTCACTCAAGGACCGCTATCCCGGACTCTCCCAGTTGTGAACAGTGAGCAACTACACAGATTTTTTTAAGTGGACAGAATGAAAGAGCTGACTGGTGGAAGACAGCAGGCAGCTGCCCTCTGTGAAGATCCAAGCTTCATATCTTCAGCCCATCAAAGGCCTTTACGTCTCCTCTGTGTTACGGAATAGAACCGCTACTCTGGGCCAGAGAAAGGATGCTCCAATCCCCCAACACATGAGCTTCCTTTCTGTCGCCCAACACACTGGTTCCCTTCCCCTCTCCGCGCTAGCCTTTCTACCTTTCAAAGGTATTGCCTTTGGTCACTTTTGACCTATGATGCTAGTGAATGCGATTCTCCTGTATGGTAGAAAGACTTGGGGGAAAAAAAACCTTTCAACTGTAGGAAGTTAGCACCTACCCACTCCTAGGAAAATGACATATTTTAGGATATACTAAAAAGGCAGAATATTTCCCTAAAAAAGAGAAGTAGAAACTCAGAAGCAGAAACTCACCCCCACCTTTGTTAATGGGTGGGCCATTAAGGCCAGGGCCAGAGTACTCTACATAACAAAGGCCTCTACCCATCTCATCACATGGCCTGGGGAAAATTGCATCAGCCAGCACTCAGGTGAAGCCATGTGGTCCAGACAAAGTCTACAAAGTTAGCTAAGACATACACCCCCATCCCTGGGAGTCTGACAACCAATGGGGTACATTTCTTGCACAGGAACAGGAAATACTAAGGTGGGACCCAACAGAGGGTATAAAACTAAGGGTTTCTCAGCATCTTGGCCCTTCTTTTCCTTCACCCAACATCTTGAAGCATGTGATCGTCCATTTCCCTTTGGAGCTCCAAGCCATGTGGTCCTGTCCACCATTAAACCATCTTTCCAAACAGCCTCCATGTTTCCAGTGTCTTTTCCCCCACTTGGAACTGAACCCAGAAGGATATTTCTTCCAACACAGACAACCTCAGCTGTGACCCCCTGCATAGCCCTTTGGGAGTCTGACAGCAACCAATAGAATACATGCCCTTGCCACAGGAATAGGAAGCTCAAGGGCAAGGCCCAAGAGAGGCTATAAATAACTCTCACTCTCCACTCCATGTGGTCAACTGCCCAGGGCTTGAAACCCATGTGGTCCTATCCACCATTAAACCATCTTTCCAAACAGCCTCCATGTTTCCAGCGTCTTTCTTCCCCACTTGGAACTGAACCTAGAAGGACATTTCTTCCAACACAACTATTCAGAAAGATTACGTTTGCTAGCTTTCTGGCTGAAAAGCTAGGAAACTGAGCAATTCTGGAGGGTAGAAAGTGTGGAAAAAGTCAGAATGATAGCAAACCCAATGTTTTGCATGGTTAAAAAAGGGACTCTAGGCTTCAGAGCAATTCTGAGAAGAGCAATCGCTCTTGCAACGTTTGTGAATACTGGTGTTGGAAGAAATATCCTTCTGGGTTCAGTTCCAAGTGGGGAAAAAGACACTGGAATCATGGAAGTTTGTTTGGAAAGAAGGTGTATTGATGAACAGGATCACATGCCTTGGAGATCTCGGGCAAAGAAAAGGGGAAAAATGCTGAGAGTCCCTGGGTTTTATACCCTCTTTGGCTTTGAACTTCCTGAGGCACAGGAAGAGTATCTTGATTGATTGCTGTCAGAGGTCATAGCTCGCTTTGTAGGTTGTCTGTGTCCTAAGTTTGGTTGAAACTTGGTAGATGGTGCAATGAAGGGCATTTAAATGGCTCTGCCTGAAGGAGGGAGATCTTTGTTATGTAGAATGGACTGCCCCAGGCCTTAATGGCCCATTAACAAAGATGGGGGCGGGAGGGGCCGAGTTTTTGCCTCTCTTGAGTTTCCACTTCTCTTTTAGGGGAAATATTCTGCATTTTTTCAGTATATCTTAAAATATTTAATTTTTCTAAGAGCGGGCTGGGTTTTAACTTCCAGCATTGGAATACTGCATCCAGTTCTGGTCACCACCATGTCAAAATGATATTGAGACTCTGGAAAGAGTGCAGAGAAGAGCAACAATAATGATTAGGGGGATGGAGGCTAAAACATGCGAACGGTTGCAGGCATTGGGTTTCGTTAATCTAATAAAAAGAGGGACTGGGGGGGACATGATAGTGTAGGAAGTTAGCACCCACCCCTCTCCTAGAAAAATGAAATAGCCTAGGAAATATTAAGAAGGCAGAATATTTCCCCTAAGAAGAGTAGAAACTCAGAAGCAGAAACTCATCTCAGAAGCAGAAGATCACCCCCACCTTTGGCAGTGGACCATTAATCTGGCTGAGGCCTGCCTATTTTACATTACAAAGATCTATTCCAGGTACAGCTATAATAGGAATTGCCCAAAGCCCTTTTCATTACATCATGATCCAGCAAGGTTCAACCAAGCCTGGGACTCAGGACAGCCTACAGAGTTGCCCCTGCATGGCCCCATGGGAGTCTGACAAACCAATCAGAATACAAGCTCAAATTCAAATCCCAACAGAGGGATAAAACCCAGGCACTCTCAGTATCTCCTTCCTTTTTTTTCCCACCCAGGAGCTCCAAGGCATGTGATCCTACCCATCATTAAACCATCTTTCCAAGCAGTCACCATGTTTCCAGTGTCTTTCTTCCTCACTTGGAACTGAACCCAGAAGGGAATTTCTTCCAATGTTAATTGGGGAAATCGGGGAAATATTCTGCCTTTTTAAATATTTCCTAGGATATTTCATTTTTCTAGGAGAGGGGGTGGGTGCTAACTTCCTACAGTAGCACTGTGCCAATATTTAGGGGCTCAAACTATTTTCCAAGGAACTAAATGACAAAGCAAGAAATAATGGATGGGGACTTAACCAAGGAGAGACCCAACCTAGAACGGAGGAGAAATTTCCTAACTGTGAGAGCAATCAAGCAATGGAGTGCCTGACGTGAGATCAGATGGTCTGGGGTTGGAGCAATCATAACTTCTAAGTAATTGATGTGGTAATCATAACTTCTAAGTAATGTCAGAGGAACTGGCCTGGGAGAGTGGCACAGATCCTGCAGCCTCTCCCGCATTTGTGCCTTCCTATTGTCAGTCATATTCAGTGACAGGATTCACACAAACATGTCCAGTACGTGCCCTGCCAAAGAGGGATTGCACCTGTGTTGTTTCTGTCTCCACGCATGTCCATCCAGTAGTTTGTGCGTGAATCTCTTGTTTGAACAAGATCTTAAACTAAAACGGACAAAAGTTATGTCTGCCCACTTTGTACATGCTCCATGGAAGGCTAATCACACAGCGGGAGATAGTTCAAGCCAGTGGTGGGGTTCAAATTGTTTTTACTAACAGTTCAAGTTGGTGTGGCAATAGGAAGGATACTGCAAAAACCCCATTCCCTCCCCAACCTACTAACCTGCTTTCCAGCTCTGTTCTCTTGTGCAGGGCAACCAAAGAAGAGCCAACCAATCAGCTGGGACTTTGGAGGCAGAGAATATGGGGGGGGGGCAGTCAGAGGTGGAATTTGCCAGTTCTCTGAACTACTCACTGCTACCGATTCTCCACTGAATGCCACCTGTGGTTCAAGGGGGGGGGAGGAGACGGGGGAGGGGACACCATTGCCTCTTACTCCTACTTTTGCTCATCATGGGAATTGTAAAAGCACCACCATCCATTCTTTATTGACTAAATGTGAACATCATAATAACAACGATCATAATCCGAAGAGGGATTTATTGTGTTTGAGATAATCCAAAGAACCACCCAAACCACCACATCTTCGTCAATTGGAGGGAAAGTGAAAAGCATTGGAAGTTTCCTGAAGAAATCCCTGGCCGCCTTCGCTGGAGAAGAAAAAGGAAAGAGGGAAATGAATGCATTGTACCGAGAGTTTGGCTTCCTCGACCTTTTCCCATAGAAAGACGCGTCTTCGCCTTGAAGGTACCCCAAAGCGCCTTTGAGCGTTTTCATCCAGACTGCAGCGGTCTCCAAACTTGGCAACTTTTTTTTAGACTTGGGGACTTCAACTCCCAGAATTCTCCAGCCAGCCATGTTGCACTAGATGACCTACAAGGTCCCTTCCAACTCTGATGATCTCTTAATGTAAGGGGCTCAAGCGCTTTTTCTGCTGGTGGGAATCTATCCATCCATGCTGGCTGGAGAATTCTGGGAATTGAAGTCCCCAAGTCTTAAAGTTGCCAAGTTTGGGGACCGCTTGGGAGTTTCTGATTTCCACTAGATCCCAGGCTGCGAGGGGCTGCGCCCAGATAACTGATCTCCACTAGATCCCAGGCTGCGAGGGGCTGCGCCCAGATAACTGATCTCCACTAGATCCCAGGCTGCGAGGGGCTGCGCCCAGATAACTCTCCCTCGGTTTTGACCTCCCACAGATCTCCCCCGTGACGAAGAATTCCTCGAACGAGACATTCTTGGATGCTGACACAGACGACACTTTTCCGCTTCCCTTTTCCCAGTTTTTCCGTTACTTAGAGGTCATATGGGAACTTTTCCCCCCCCTATTGGTTGAGCTTGGCCAATCGCCTTGCTCGCTTTGGGATGATTATTGCGCTAATGATCTCTCCAAGCGCCTCTTCCTTTGCAGGGACTTTTCAAGAGAGAGCGTAAGCACAGTTGGAGGTTTTTGGGGACAGAGAGAATGGCTCTGCGCTCTGCGCCCGTGTGGCTCCTGGTATTGGAGGTGGTCGCTCTGCAGCACGTGTGCCTCAGTGAGTTCCTTCCAAGAGTCCCTTTTCACTTAACACTTTCGAGAAGAGATTGGACTCCCGTCTGTCAGAAATGCTTGGGCAGTGGGTTGGATGACCTACAAGGTCCCTTCCAACTCTGATGATCTCTTAATGTAAGGGGCTCAAGCGCTTTTTCTGCTGGTGGGAATCTA
>BHEV01006985.1:0-16106 GCA_004319985.1 Emydocephalus ijimae | reverse complement strand
TCTCTCTCTCTCTCTCTCTCTCTCTCTCTCTCTCTCTCTCGCTGTGTGTGTATGTGTATGTATATATGTATATGTATATATGTATATATGTATGAGGTCACAAGAGGCGTACCTCTCTTTCCTTGTGTTCTGTCTCCATTGTGGTTCTCTGTGCAGAGTAAAGAAGATAGATTGCTTGACAGGTATTTGCTTACCATGTATATTTATGTATATAGAGTCTTGTTTATGAACCAATGTTAAAAGACAAAGCCTCTGTGTGCTGTGTTGTGCTCCTGGGTTGTCTCACAATAGTAGTCACGCTGCAAATGTTCTGACACAAAATGTTAAGGTGAATGGGTTAATTTCAACATTCCAATTGGATCCTTAATATTTTCCAGCCCCTCTCATCTCCTTAATGTGGGAGCTGGGGTTGAGATAGAGAGGATATGGAACACATGGTAATAAGACAGAAATTCCTTTACATCAGATGAAGTATGCTTACTTTATATAGATGTAGCATAACAGGAACAGCATTGCAATGGTAGATTGGATACAGATATGACTTTAGTGTATCATACTTCTTATGATGCCAACAGATGCCTCTTTGTTGACCCTGATCAGTGACTATTATCCAGTTTGGGATAAGAATCAAATTAGATTTTATCTAGGCCAGGTGTGTCCAATTCGTGGCCCAATGGCTACATGGGGCCCTAGACAGCTAATAATGCAGTCCCATAGGATGATAAATGTTAAGTATGGTCAGTGGGTCCCATTGAGAGGCGAGGCTCAAGTAGTGAAGCAACAGCTCTTTATTAAGGAAGCAGATTCTGAGACAAAGCTCCTAGCCGCGGCAGCTCTTTTTATAGAGCTGGCTGTGGCTAGGCAGCCTATAACAGACTTTTGAGCTTGCCGCACTTGGTTTTATCCAATCGCGGCAAACCATATGCGAACCAATCAGGATTGCTTTATATCGTCCAATCACGGCCCGGCTCTTCCGGACCAATAGGAATGCAGGCCTACAAGCCTGCTAGTATGGAACACCCCTCCCCTCTTGGTTCCATCCAAGGGGCAGGGTAACGTAGTCACGCAAGTAGGTGGGTCTTCATACCTGCATACTAGACTTGCGCAGTTCACAATGTCTCTGTTCGCCATCGGGTTCGGATGGGCTCCACGTTGTTCTCAAGCTACTCGATGGAACTGCCTGGAAGGGTGAGCCAGTCCTATAGCTGTGACTCCCACCTGGCGATTCTGGGTCGGTTGAGTCATTTGCTCTGTTGCTCCCACCTGGGTTCTCTGGGCTGGTAGAACTTGTCCTGCTGCTGCTTCCAGGCGAAGTACCCGTCTGCCACGAATCCCTTCTGGCTGCTAAGTATTGTTGGTTTAATGTTTGGTTTTTATTTAATGTGTGTGTGGGGTGTTCTGCTTGCACAGGTGTCAGTTCTTTTTCAGAGCTTGAGGTCCCCCCCCCTCTGATTTCTTGCTTAGAGTCTATGAGGGGAGAAGTGGCCAGCCTGGATCTCAGCTGGTCAATATGTCGTTTCCACGACCTACCATCGGTGGTCTCGAGCTGGTAGGAGCGGGGGCCTGTGATTTGGGTGATTTTTGCAGGGAGCCAAAGTGGGTCCCCTGTAAAGTTTTTGGCAAAAAAGGTGTCTCCTACCTTGAAGGCACGGTGCTTGCTGCTGGAGCCAAGGGGTTTTTCTGGGGTGTAAGCAGGGTGCAGGCGGTCCAGAGGTGACCTGAGTCTTCTGCCCATTAGCAGTTCTGCTGGGCTTTTGTTGGTAGTGGTGTTCGGTGTGATGTATTCTATTAGAAGCATTTTGGTGACTTTCTCGTGGATGTTGCCATGTTCCATTTTTTGAAGAGTTTTTTTTGTAAATTGAACCATGCATTCAGCTCTACCATTCGCCGCTGGGTGAGCTGGCGATGTCAATGCGTGTCTGATGCCACGGCCTGCCAAGTATTGTTCAAAAGCCAAGGCAGTAAATTGTGGGCCATTGTCAGATACTATCACATCTGGCAGACCATGCATGGCAAAAAGTCTATTTAATTTCTTAATGACAGCTTCTGTGGTGGCTGTCTTCATTGCGCTCACTTCGAGTCAATTCGAGTAAGCGTCAACAGTGATTAAGAAGGTATGCCCCTTGGTCGGCCCTGCGAAGTCAATATGGATGCGCGACCAAGGGCCTCTGGGTGTCTCCCATTCTCATGGTGGGGCTTTTGGGGGAGCCGAGCGAGTCTCTTGGCATCTGTTACAAGTGGCGACCCAGGTTTCAATGTGCTTGTCCATGCCTGGCCACCAAGCATAGCTTCTGGCCAGGGCTTTCATACGTACAATGCCAGGGTGCCCATTATGCAGCAAGTCTAAAACTTTTTTCTGTAGTGTCTCCAGTATTACTACCCAGTCTCCCTACAACACGCAACCCCTTTGTGAAAAGAGTTCAGTTTGTCAGTTTTTAAATGGTTTAAAAAGTTCGTTTTGCTCATTTTCTGGCCATCCCCTCTCCACCCAGCTGAGAACTTGCGCCAAGCGTTTGTCCTTTCTAGTTTCGTGGACGATGTCTTGCGCGGTTACTGGTGGCATGGGTATCGTTTCAATTTGCAAAATTGGTAATGTGGGTGCTGGGTCATCTTGCAAGTCTGGCAAGGGGGAGCGGCTTAAGGCATCGGCATGCGAAATAGTCTTGCCTGGGCAATGTATTAATTGGTTATTATAAGCGGCAAGAAATTCAGACCATCTTGTCATTCTAGGTGACAGGATGTGTGGAGTGGGTTTGTTACCCGCCAATATGCCAAGTAGGGGCTTATGGTCTGTAATAATGGAAAACGTCCTACCATAAATGTATTCATGGAATCTCTTTACTGCGGAAACGATGGCAAGGGCTTCTTTGTCCAGCTGGCTGTAGTTCCTCTCTGGCTTGGACAAGGTTCTGGAAAAGAATGCAATGGGAGCTTCTGTTCCATTCGGCAAAATGTGGCTCAGGATGGTGCCAACACCGAAGGATGATGCATCGCAAGTAACAGTCAGTGGTAGTGTTTCATTATATTGAATGAGGACTGTGTCTGAAGTCAAAAGGTTTTTTATTTGTTGAAATGCGTGCTCTTCTCGCTGTCCCCATATCCAGGAAGCCTTTTTATCAAGGAGTCTGTGCAGGGGTTCTGCGACAGTCGCTTTCTGGGGTAGGAAAATGTTATAGAAATTAATGAGTCTAAGGAAAGGTTGGAGGTCCATTTTGTTTTTTGGTCTGGGGACATCTTTGATGGCTTTTAATTTTTTGTCAGTAGGGTGAATTCCTTGTTTGTCAAGGAGGTATCCAAGAAATTCAACCCTTTCTGTATATAATTGGCACTTCTCCGTTTTTACCTTGAGGGCGGAGTCTTTAAATTTCTGTAGGACTGCCCTCAGTCTTTTTTCCAATTCTTTTTTAGTAGGGGATGCTACTAAAACATCATTGAAATAGGGCACGACTCCTTTAATTCCCTGCAGCAATGTTTCCATTAGGCTTTGGAAAACCCCAGGTGCGACGCTAACTCCAAATTGAAGTCGGTTACATTTGAATGCCCCTTTATGTGTCACGATTGTTTGGGCTTCGGCAGTTTCAGCATTGATTGGTAGTTGTTGATAGGCTTGTGCCAGGTCGAGCTTTGCAAAGATTCTGCCACCCCTCAATGAGTGTAGGAGGCTGGACTACTGGCACAGGGTAGGCACTTTGCTGCAGGGCATGGTTGAGGGTGGCCTTGTAGTCTCCACAAATTCTCAGGGAACCATCTGGCTTGATAGGTGTGACAATTGGTGTTTTCCATTGGGCATGGTCAATAGCTTCTAATACATTTTGCGCTATGAGCTTATTGAATTGCTCATTTATCTTAGGCTTGAGTGCAAATGGCACTCGGCGCGGTTTGAGGCGGATGGGAGCGATGTCAGGGCTAAGATTAAAGGAGATTGGGGGCCCCTTGTACTTGCCTAAGGTGTCATCGAAGACCTCTTGGAAGTCCCGAACGAGTGTTGCTTCCCAGTCTTCATCATCTGTGTGGTTGATGCCTGCCATCTCGATTCCCAGCAGTGTGAACCATTGCAACCTGAGTAGGCTGGGTCGGTCTTTATCAACGATTGTGAGTGGTAGGATGGTGGTGTGGTTCTTGAAGGAAACCTTAAAATGTCCAGTACCGGTGACCAGAATGTGGTTACCTTGATAGTCTCTCAATATTAGTTTCTGGTCGCTTAGCTCTTGGTGGCGTATGCTGGGAATTAGTCATTTTATGGTCCTCCAGGAGACCATAGAGAGGGAGAAGCCAGAGTCTACTTCCATGGTGCAAGGTTGATTCTTGATGGTGACCTCCACACATATTTTCCGTGCTACTATCGATGAAGCGTGGCCGATGATGACTGTTTGGTGTATTTCTTCTCTTCTTGGTGCATCCATGAATTTCTTGGGTCAGCTGTCCCAGCTCCATCGGCTGTCATTTGGGTGGTCCCGGTTTATGGTAGGGGTACCATCTATTCTTCTCGGGCTGTTTCCCCTGCGTCGGGGGCAGAAATTTCGTTTGTTGCAGCATACTTTGGCAATATGCCCTCGTTTTTCACAAAATCAGCAAACAGCATCCAAGAACTTGTGTTCGGAATGCGGGTGATTCCCTCTGCAGCCGGCACATTGGTATCCCGACTTACGACCGCGCCAGTCTTGCTGCTTGCGTTCTGATTGAAGTCTGTGAATTTCTTCCTCTTCACTGTCAGAAGGAGATTTGATGTCACCATGGTGGGTGGATGCTGCATGTTTTTCTGATGCAGTTGTCGCCTCGCTGGCGGATTGGCGGTCAGTTCCGTTTGAGCGCCGCAATCGCACTGCTGACTTCTGGGTGGCTTCGGCTGTGGTGGCTTCGGCTATGGCGTTGGCGAGGGAGATGTCCCCCTTAGCCATCAACCTGCTTTGGAGTATTGGGTCTTTCAGGCCAAGGACGACTTGGTCATGCATGGCCTCGTCTAGATTGGCAAATCCACACAAGCCTCCTAGGTCCCTTAGGTCGGCTACGAATTCTCCAATGCTCTCGCTCTCGCGCTGATCCCTCTGGTAAAAATCATGCCTACGGATGAGAGTTGGCACCGCCGGAGCGTAGTGGTTCCGGATGATGGGAGCTAGGGTATCCCAATCCATTGTTTTGACATCTGCGGGCTTCGTGAGTGCCTTGGCCATTCTAAAAATGGCGGGTCCACAGTGTGTTAGAAAGACCACTCGCTTCTTGCTGTCAGTAGCGTCTTTTAAGTTGTTGGATTCCAAGAACATTTGGAAGGGATCAATGTAGGACTCCCAGTCCTCGCTGGTGGGGTTGAATGGTGCGGGTGGCGCAGCACTGCTGGCCACTTCACTGGTCATCTCTGCGCTGTTTGCCATGTGCTAATCAGTCTAGTTGTCTCAGAATCCCATCCTCGTCGCCAGTGTTAAGTATGGTCAGTGGGTCCCATTGAGAGGCGAGGCTCAAGTAGTGAAACAACAGCTCTTTATTAAGGAAGCAGATTCTGAGACAAAGCTCCTAGCCATGGCAGCTCTTTTTATAGAGCTGGCTGCGGCTAGGCAGCCTATGACAGACTTTTGAGCTTGCCACGCTTGGTTTTACCCAATTGTGGCAAACCATATGCGAACCAATCAGGATTGCTTTATATCGTCCAATCACGGCTCGGCTCTTCCGGACCAATAGGAATGCAGGCCTACAAGCCTGCTAGTATGGAACAATAAACTTTTAATATTATATATTATATACAAATATTATTTTGTGATATATATACATTAACTACATTACCTATTTAATATGCAGCCCAAGACAATTCCTCTTCACTCGATGTGGCCCAGGCAAGCCAAAAGCTTTGACACCCTTGGTCTAAGGTTAGGGTTAGGGTCAGGATTAGGGTTATGAGCCTAGTTCCCTCCTGCTTCTCATTCTCATGCTTCATACTTAATCCTTTATTTCTTCGTACTCCTGCCCTGAGAGACTGCCTTCTTCCAATCTTGAAGCAACATCCACAGAATCCACAATGTCTTGGATTGTCTTAAATAGAGGTTGTCCTTTATAGGAGTTGCTAGCATTGAGATTATAGTTCTGGTGGTCAAACTAGGAATTTAAAATGTAGAATAGTCACACTATATTTGCATTTGGGGCAAGCAACATAATGCGTAGCACAGAAAAGCTTTAAGAAATAGCAAGGTAAAGATTTTAAAAGCATGAGATCAGAAAAAAGAATGGAAACAAAACAAAACTAGTCTACATGAAAACTGTTCATTATTCTTCTCTATGTCTTTCTAGTCTTGCAAATCACCCTTGCATTTTAACATGTTCACACAATATTTCATTATATTATCTTTGATTTTTTTTAAAAAAAATTCTCATCTGTATCTCATCAACTTCACCCAGATATAATTCCTCTGTCTTCCTCTCTCTACTAGTTCTTTCTTTTGTTTTCCTATATAACCTTCAGTTCTTCCTTTCATATCAGCAAACCAACTCAAAATACGTCTGTTGCACTCACTTCTGTATTCTATCCACATTCCTTTAGCTTCCATTCATTCTTGACCCTGTCCCTTATTTTCCCAGACACACTTTTTAAGTACTCCCTCCCCATTGTATTAAACTAACTTTTATGTCTCTCTGACATATCCAAGTCTCATTTATTCCTTGCAACAGTTCACAATCTACTTGCTATCTTTCTACTACAAATTTGCATGTCTGAAATTTTCTCCATTACTCCATATTTAGTAATTCTACCAAGTTATACTAAATCATCCCCATCCTCTAATTTCTTTTAGCATTTACTTGGAAGTTACAACTGGTTAATGCTTTCATCTTCCGTTTTTTTAGTTTTTGCATACGTACTGCTTGCTGCACCCTGTGTTCTACCTGAATGACTGTAATGACACAGCTTTATCTGCATTGAAAAGAACATTTATTTTATGTCCCAAGAAACACCACTCACATTTCATTGCAAACATTCCTTATTCATTTATCCATAAATAAATTAAATAAGCAAGAGCATGTCACACATTTTTGCCTTAATCTGTGAACCATTTGCTAAGCATCTTATGGTATCTCTGGACAACTGCATAACTGGATAGAAGCATTCCTGTCAAACAGACAACAAATGATCAAAATTGGGAGTGTCCTATCAAATTCTGTATCTGTCAATAGTGGTGTCCCCCAAGGCAATGTTCTAGGACCAACTCTCTTCATACTCGACATAAATGACCTCTGTGATCATATTAAGAGCAACTGCATTCTCTTTGCTGATGATGTAAAGTTGTTCAATACCATAGACAATACTGCTACCCTTCAAAAAGATCTTGAGTGTGTATCAGAATGGTCAAACAAATGGCAACTTCAAATCTCAACAAATAAATGCTCTGTCTTACATTTTGACAAAAATAATCAGAAAATAAAACACAAGCTGAATAGTCAAGATCTCGTTGATGATCCAAGCTCTGTAAAGGACCTTGGAATACTCATCTCTAATGATCTAAGTGCTAGAGCCCACTGTAACTACATAGCCAAAAAGGCACTAAGAGTTGTTAACCTAAACCTACGTAGCTTTTTCTCTGGTAATATCACACTACTAACTAGAGCATACAAAACATTTTCCAGACCAACACTCAAATACAGCTCATCAGTCTGGAACCCACGTTACGTATCTGATATTAGCACAATTGAGAAAGTCCAAGAAATATTTCACAAGAAGAGTTCTCCACTCCTCTACTCATTGTAGAATACCTTATGCCACCAGACTTGAAATTCTAGACCAAGAAAACCTTGAATTATGCCATCTTTGGTCTGATCTAAGTATGGTAAATAAAATCATACATTGCAATGACTTACTTGTCAATGAATACTTCAGCTTCAACCATAACAACACAATAGATACAAACTCAAGGTTAATTGCACCAAACTTGATTGCAGGAAATACGACTTCAGCAATAGAGTGGTCAATGTCTGGAATACTCTACCTGACTGTGGTTTCTTCCCCAAACCCCCAAAATGTTAACCTTAGACTATCTACTATTGACCTCACCCCTTTCCTAAGAGGTCTGTAGGGGTCGTGCATAAGCGCACCAACGTGCCTGCTGTCCCTGTCCTATTGTTTCTTTTATTTTGCTTATATGTATTTCATGTATTCATAACAATGTATATACTCATACCTATTATCTTAGCGATTGACAAATCAAAATAAATAAAATAACAATAAAATTAATATTTATTCTAATGCATTTCTTTAACTATTATTGCATTCAGCAACTGTAGTTTTGTAGTTGCACAAAATGTCCAATAATTAAAGCCTATTCACTAGCAAACATTTTCTTTAAAAGTAAAGAAACAATAAACTTTCTTTTTCTTAATCATCCATTCTCAGCAACATTCTGAAGTGTAAAACCTGGCTGGCATACCATCCAACAGCAAAGCTCCACTGGACTTTTGCTTATTGTCAGCTCTTGTTTAGAATTCTGTCAAGTACTTTCCCATTGAAAAAAACTATAATTCCCCTGCGGTTTGTTCATACATCCTTGCTACCTTTACTTCCCCTTTGTTAAAGAGAAACAATTATGACATTCTCCCAGGTGCAGATGCAGTCTTTACAAAAATTGATAATAAAAGAACATTAAATGTAGAGATATTTCACAAGCAAATTATCTCTTCATTTACTGTTTTCACAGTTTATGCAACCTAGATCTTTAGCCTTATTGTTTTCAACAATATTATAGTGTTTATTTTTCTTTTTGAAGACTGCCTTTGATACCATTTGTTTTTGATCCATGAACATTCATATACAGATCTCTAAACGTTTTTGTTTTATCTCAGGTAATGTTGTCACTATCAATTTTTAATAATACTCACCCTGCTGAAGGCTTCCTATTTATTCCATCCATTTCCAAAACAATATTTAATTTCCCTCAGAATCACTTGCATTTCCTCTGCCTCTGCTTCTCACCTGAACTGTTCATTGCAGTGTTTGACTATAATCTATGCACTTACCTTTTCTTTTCTGTACACAGCATTCTATACATTATACAGTATTTCTCTCTTAAGCTCATCTTTTTGTGGCATTTATGTGTTTCCTCTAATATACAGCCTCCTGTACTTCATCATTCTGTCAAGAATCCTTTCTTTTTTTTTTCCCTTTAGCATCACTCTATATACTCTTTGGCACTTAGTAATGTTGCAATTTACAAGCAGTTTCTACATTCTTTTTTCTTCTGTCCACTTCCCATTCATTCTATAGGAAGATTATGTTCTATTTTCATAAAAATATCATACTTTCTTCCCATAGCCATACTACTTTCACTCTTCTTTCTCTTCTTTTCTTTTCTTCCCTGTCTACTTTTTATCAAGATCCACTTTTAACAATACTGTCCAGAACAACTTCTATTCAACCTTCACTAACTCTCTCCAGCCTTTCATAAAAAAATAACACAATATATTCTTATTTATTCATTTTATTGAATCACTTTATAAGTTGTCTTAATAATGAGAGCAACTCCAGGAAATACACAACAATACAAAAAATAGTTTAAATAACAGAGAGGGACTTAAAATAATTTTTAAGTGCCATTCAAATGTTTTGGTATGGCAGCCAGTGTGACAATAACCACTGGGTTCACAATGGCTGGTATATCCCATAATTTCAGTTTTGATTTTTAGATCTTGATACTTTGTTATTTTTTCCAATTATTTGTCTCCTCTTCTACTATCTCCTGGTATAGCCACACTAATATACTGTCTTTTTTTGTCTTTTGAATTTTCTTTTCAAGCTTCCAGTTCTTTAACTGGTGGTGATCTTCATATTCATTGAATTCTTCCCCCAAACCTGGAATGTTGTAATGTATTGGCATAAGATGTGAGTGGGTTATTATTATTATTTTAAGACAAAGATGAAAACTACCAAGAACGAATACAAATTATAGAAAGAAAAAAATGCAAAAAAGAATGAAAAGAAATAGAAAGAAGTAGCTTTCTCCAATTTTCTTTACAGCAATTGTAAGAACCAGTACAAACATACAATTTTTCTTACAAGAAAAAAAAAAGCTTTTCTTTTTACCATTACAGGTAATCCTCAACTTACGACCACAATTGAGCCCAAACTTTCTGTTGCTAAGTGAAACAAGTGAATTTTGTCCCATTTTACGTCCTTTTTTGCCACAGTTATTAAGTGACTCACTGCAGTTGTTAAGTTAGTAAGATGTTGCTAAGTGAATCTGGCTTCCCCATTGACTTTGCTTGCAAGAAAGTCGCAAAAAATGATCACATGACCCTGGGACACTGCAGCCCTCAGAAAGATGAGTCAGTTGCCAAACCTCCAAATTTTGATTATGTGACCATGGGGATGCTACAATGGTTGTAATTGTGAAAAACGGCCATAAGCCCCCTTTTTCAGTGCCATTGTAACTTTGAATGGTCACTAAATGAACTGTTGTAAGTTGAGGACTATCTGTACCAATTTTTTCTAATCACCCAAACAATAAATCATAAATTCATATATTTCTGTTTCATGAAAAAAGAATTTCATGAATTTCTTTTAGAAAAAATAGGAATATACATATATAAAAGAAATCAGGTTCTCCTCATTTAACAACAACCCCAATTCAGACCAGGAATTCTGAGTTTAAGCAGTCTGGTCATTAAGCAAAATACCATGATGTGACTATGACTTAGATTGTATTTCTGCCTTCTC
The DNA here is from genome assembly GCA_004319985.1 of Emydocephalus ijimae. Lineage (NCBI taxonomy): Eukaryota > Metazoa > Chordata > Lepidosauria > Squamata > Elapidae > Emydocephalus > Emydocephalus ijimae. Next base: position 5,422 of record BHEV01006985.1, on the reverse strand, counting down.
TATTAACTCTGCTTGTCAAAAGCCAGTTGCAAAGTGCACAAATGGCCTGACATGACCACAGGATACTGTGATGGTTGTAAATCAAGAATTGGTTGCAAAATTAGTTCTTGTTACTCTGTCATAAGTTTGAATGATTTGAAATGAGGCACTTGGTAAGCGAGGAATATCTGTATGCTTAAAGAAAGCTTGACTTTTGAGTAGTGTGACAAGGATTCTATCCAAAAAAGCAGGGGACAGGCAAAAAGATAAACTTATATTAAATATACTTAAGATTATTATACCCTTTATCATTAATATTTCTTGCTTACATCACAGCAAGTTTTAAGAAATTCTGCCCAATGTTTTCTAATGGCACACAAGGCCTTGGCCTCAAATTCCGCAAACTTGTTTTTGAACCAAGTATGCATGCAGCATATCAATTTAATTATTTGTCAGTCTGTGCTCCCTTCAAATCTCAAGAAAGAAATACTCAGACTCCATGGATAGAGCAAAGTTATTCTTTTACTGGAAAATAAAGTGAAAGCTACAGATTTAATTCCGAATCTAAGAAATTGGCGGGCAGATCACATATACAAAGGAATGGAAATGCTCCCACCCTCCAAAGTCCAAATGACTCTTCCAATTAAAAGTTCTGAATATGATCATGTGGCCATCTCTAGGTGGTGATGAGGCTTCTGTCAGTTGACCTTGACATATTTTGATAAAAGTTTGCAGTTGTGCAAAAAGGGACAGAAGCTAACCAAGAAATGGAAAGTTAAAGAAAAGAATCCCCCTCCCCTTGTTAACTCAGCAAAGGAATGCAAAACATCTCCAGCTTTCTTCCCCTCCAAGTTCCCCCCTCCCTTCGTTGCTAATGACAGCCGAAAGAAATAGATTGGCATAGCAGCAGAGAAGCAAGAGTTAGGATGCAGAATATACTTATTATGGAAGATATCTTGAGGCTGACATTATTGACAAAATATCTAGAATGTGGAAGGTGGGTTTTATTTTGGTTTTGTTTTAGAAGGTAGGGTATTCCATCTTGTCAAGGATAGAGAACTTATTCCAAATGCTTCCCTCCACTCATCAATTTTGCCTTTGTTGTTTTCTACGAATAATTTCCATCCATTTTTGGGAAATACTCCATGTGCATCTTCATTTGGGAGCCATTTGCTATGGTATGAATAATTACTTCCCCAAGTATTCTTTACAATTATGTGTGTAAAATAAGCTGACAAATCTTTGGGATCTGAAATATTTGCCTGAGTTCACTTTTTTTCTTTGTTGCTTTTAAGAACAAATGCTTTTTTGAGTTAACCATACTCCATAGTTTGCAAGTTTGAGTGAGAATTTAAGTAAATAATTCCCCAGAGAAGAAATTAGAAGTAAAGATTCCCTCAGCCAACCAAATAGTGGAGCATCTTGTATCACACCATATTTGTAATATTCTTATGAATGTCTTTGCAACCATCTACTGTTCCATTCAACCTGTGGAACATCATAATATCCTTCAGAACATGATTCAAGATTAGGAGCTGTGTTCTTTTCTTTTTTCATACCTCCCCAAAAACTCTTTTTATCCTTCAGTCAGTCCTGTTTTTTAATTGTGTTGGTAGTAGTAGATAGTTATAAATTTGGACAGTAGAAAAGCAAGTTCAGATCCCTACTCAGCCATAAAGATTACTAGGTGATTCTTGGTCAGTGTCTACCATAAATTATCCATAAGCCCTTGGGTAAGATGAAACTTTGAATCCCTGCTCTCTTTTTGCAATGTGTGTATGATAATATTGATGTGCTTTCCCAGATTGTTTTAAAAAATAACAAGAGCAGGTGTTCTGTCTCGCCTTTCCTCTTTCCGAAAAGATGAAAGAGTACACACACACACAAACACAGACAGGCAAGCTGGCTCAGATTTCACAGAGTTAATTCTTTGGAACTGATAATATTCTTGGCATTCCACCACGTCCTGGCTGCCAAGTCCGAACTGATAGCAAATAAAATTTTACTCACAGAAAAGCACAAGGTAGTCCACAAAGAAAATCTGAAGTAAGGTTAAACTTTGTCCCGTAGAAAGTTTCAGGAGAAAACACACCCACTTTTATCCCCTGTGGGGTGTGGCTCAATGACTCAGCTCACTCTCTGACCCTCCCACACCTCCTACGTTGCTGCTCATGTTTCTCCCTACGATGCTGCTTAGGATTGAGCCAACACTCTTCCTCTTTACTCCCTGTCAGGGGCTGCTCCGATATGCCTTCCTCCTGATTAATCTCAGGCTGTTCCTCTCGGTTGTCTGATGGAACCTGAGGCATTACCAGGGAGGAAGGTCCTGGGGAGGAAGGCATTGCCAGGGAGGAAGGTCCTGGGGAGGAAGGCATTCCCAGTTCCTCCTCCTCATTTCCAGGTCCTCTTCCTCTGACAGCATAGGCTCAGGAATCGGGGCCACAACAAGCAGGTATATACAAGGCAGGATAATAGCTTAATGGTAGAATATATACTCCATAGACTCCTCACTGTCTTTCCAGTGAAACATCTGAGATTGTTAGGTGCTGTGAAAAGCTAATTGCAAAGCTTTAGCCATTCAGAGCAGATGAACCTGCCTCTTGTAGGCTGCTTCTCTTTCACAAATGTTTGTACCTCTATGTGTGTGCAAATAGACTCATGATTACACAGATTTAAATGCAGATAATCCTCAAGTTACAACCATAATAGAGCCTGCCCATTGCAGTCATAACTCACAATGGCAGTGAAATGGGTTAGTCATGTGACTGAACCAATTTTATAATCTTCTATGCAGTGGTCATTAAGCAAATCATCGTAGTCATTAAGAAAATCCATGGTTGTTAAACAAATGCCACACTTGTTAAGTGAGCCAATAGTTTAATATTAGAAAAGATAGCAAATTCTGGGTTTTGGGAACAACTTGGTCCAACAAACAGTCTATAAGAAATTGAACAGCAATTCCATTTTGTCCTTAAAACAATTTCTAACAATATAGTCCACCCTTATGTGGCGAATGCATTGCTTCTTCTTTCTTGAAGCTGGCTCACTCCCCTCTTCCCCCAACCCCCATCCATGATTTCAAAGAATAACAGCTAAGATAGTTTCTGCAAATGCTAAAGAGGAGATGACCTTGAGGAAGCTAGGCAAAGGCAGTGACAGTTACATAAACCAAAACATATTTTAAGCCCAAGGAAACACAGAAGCATGAGAAAGAAATTCAAACTGGCTCTACCCTAATTTGCAGGGGTATAAGACAGTGGGAAGGGAAAGGAAGATACATACAGGCTTTCAATATTCATGCTGTTTGGGAAATTTTGAGAGTTGAAGTCCACATGTTTTAAAGTAGTTGAGCTTGAAAAATGCTGCCTTACCATCAAAGAATGTAGTTGTACTCAGATCCCTGGAGTTTGTGGCCTGCCCTGGCCTACCCTGCAGGGCTGACACTCCCTTCAGAGATACTGCTTTTGTTCTCTTAAAGACGGATTGAATTAATCCACTCTGTAGCCATGAAGCTTAAAAATATATGGCTATTCTTGATAATTCTCTAGAAACTGGGTGGAATTAAATTCTATGTCCATAGATAACATTATACGTATCCTTGTTTAAGAATACAATCCTCTCTTTGAGAGACTGTCCAGTCAGAGAGAGAAAGAGAAAGAGAAAGAGAAAGAAAGAGAGAGAGAGAGAGAGAGACTGTATTTTCAGGCAAAGCATTTTAGAATGTAAACTTTAAGACAGAAAATTTAGGATCCCATTTTCTGTTTTTCTACAATACATAACTGGCAATTGTATTTGTGATCTCTTCAATGATAGGATATGAATACAGAGCCTCCAATGCTTAATATTTCTTTTCTTATTCTTTGCATTAGAAGGAAAAAATCATATTGCCTAGTTTTACTCTCCATCAGTAATGCACATGAAGAAATGAGAATAACACAATCTTGGTGAGGAGAATAAAGTCCATCTTGGTGAGGAGTAAATCTTCTGATTATTGACATCTGGCTGCTGTCTTGTTTAACCACTGAGTTTTGCTCTCTTTGCCTCAAATAACGTCTGACTATCTGACCTTTGATTCATGTATGAAATTTGTATGTGGATTTTATTCTTGAATTTCTGAGCTTTGGACTCACTGATAACCTGAACCTAGCTCGCTGAAACTTAGACCAACTTTAGATGATTCTTCTGCTTGCTCCTATTCAGGGATGGGATTCAAATTTCTTAACAACCAGTTCTGTGGCATGGCCTAATTTGTGGGTGTGGCTTGGTGGTCATGTGACTGGGTGGGCATGGCTTGCTGACTGGGCATGGCTAGGTGGTCATGTGACTGATTGGGCATGGCTAGGTGGTCATGTGATGGATGGGCGTGGCTAGGTGGTCATGTGCCGGGTGAGTCACGTGACTAGGGTGGTCGTAGCTAAGTGGCCATGTGACTGGAAAACCAAATATAAGTGGTCCTTGCTTAATAGCCAGTTGCTTAGCAAGTGTTCTAATTTATGGCTGACCTCCCCAGAGCTACTTGACCTGTTTGACAGCCATACATATACACACATACTTATCATCAGTTACAACATCCCACACAGTCTTGTGACTGAGATTTTCTATGTTTTTTGCTAGTTTCCAACAATTCCTTCTGGTTTCCAGTTAAAAATGCCCATTGGGGAAAGTGGACTTGTTTAACAACTAGTGTTTGCTTAATGAACACAAGGTTGACTTAAAGATCATGGTGTTTGCCTTACCCAGAGATGACATGGCCATAGGTGTATATTATAGGCCACCCAATCAAGCAGAAAAAATAGATGTCCTTTTTGCCAACCAACAAACATATATGCAGGAAACACACAACAATAGTAATGGGAGATTTCAATTATCCTGATATCATTTGAAAAACTAATTTTGCACCAAGTGAGAAATCAAATAAGTTCCTAATCAACCTAGCTGACAACTTTGTTGTCCAAAAGGTAGAGAGTGAAACTAGAGGCACAGCCATACTGGACTTAATTCTTACAAACAGAGAAGAAGCGATAGAGGGAGTTGAAACTGCAGGAACCTTGGGTGAGAGTCACCATGTCATACTAGAATTCAACATAACACAAACACAAGCAATAGAACATAATGACACCAAAGTCTTGATTTTAAAAGAGCTGATTTTAATAAACTCAGAGAGAACTTGGGAAGATTCCATGGATGAAAGTCCTAAAAGGGAAAACAAATCAAGAATCTTGGGAAACTCTGAAAAGTAGAAGCCCAGACCAACACAATACCACTGAGAAAGAAAAACAAGAAATCCAAGATGAAACCAGCATGGCTGTACAAATTGAAAGAAAAAAAAGGACAAGTACAAAAAAATGGAAAGGACACACAGCTAAGGCAGAATATCAGCAGATAGCCAGAATCTGCAAAGACAAAGTCAGGATAGCAAAGGCTCAGAACAAACAAAGACTTG
>BHEV01006983.1:0-29752 GCA_004319985.1 Emydocephalus ijimae | reverse complement strand
TATATATATATATATATATATATATATATATATATATGTGTGTGTGTGTGTTTTCTGAGGTTCTCGCGGGTATTTGTATGTATATAACCAAAGATCCATATATATATATATTCTTATATATAATTTGCTGCATGTGTGTGTGTGTGTGTGTGTGTGTATGTATATATATATTATATAAGAAAAAGTAACACCGCGGCTGCTCCTGCTACTACTTTCCACGCTTTCCAAATGTTAGTCCCAGGAGAGAACAAACAGCAAATCGCACTCAGGGGCATCCAAGCCCACCTAAAGCTAGGCTGCTGCTGGTGGAGCCTTGCCCTGCCTTGGTGTCCCGTTTCCTGGCTTGGCGGTCCTGCTTGGGCAGCACTTTAAAAGCTCTCCTCCTCGCGTATGCGCCCGATGAGCCCCTCACCACAACAGCGGCTCCCAGCACCCGAGCAACTTCCCAGCAACTTGCGGCTTGCTTTTTCCTCTCAGGCGCTCACGCCTGGCCCCGAGCCGCATGGTGGAGGGGAAATCCGGAGTGCCACTGGGTCGCCTCCTCCAAGCAGCCCGCCCACCCACCGGGCAGAACCCTTCCCACTCCTCGGCGGGAAGACGCTCCCGCCTGCAAACTTTGCCTTTGCAAAGTTTAAGCCTGGAAGCCACGGAAAAAAAAGGGGGATCGGCGGGGACTCCCCTTCGAATAGGTCGCACTCGTAGGTGATTTCGAACTCCCAGCCGAGGCCTTTGCAAAGTTCTTCTTTTCTTTCCTACCCCGAGAGCGCTCCGTGCTGTTTTGCAGCTTTGGGGACCATGCGGCGCAGAGAAATAAGCCACGCCCAGTGATTTTTTTCAGAGGCGGGCCAGATTGGACAGACCAATGGGCTGGATGTGGCCCGTGGGCCGTAGTTTGCCCACCCCTGGGTTAAGACATCAGGCTTGAAAATGGGAGGCCATTAGTTATAGTCTTGCTGTAATCATGAAACCCAGCTGGGTGACTTTGGGCCAATCACTTTCTCTCAGCCCTGGGAAGAAATAAATCATGGTTCTGAAATCTTGGCTAGAAAATGGCAGGCATTTGTTCAGGTGAGCCCCAGGAGTCAAGGTCGACTTGAAGGCAATGAAAGCCAGTTTGGTGTGGTCGTGATGGTGCTGCATTAGAAGCCAGGAGATCATGGCTTCAAGTTCCACCTTAGGCACAAAGCCAGCTTGATAATCCTGGCCTACTTACTCTAGCAAAATACTTATGCAAAACACCTGGAGTCAGTACTGATTTCCATTACAGTTGTTAAGTGAATCCTACAGCCATTAAGGGAATCCAGCTTGCCCAATTGACTTTGTTTTCAAAAGCTGGCAATTACATGAACATAGGACACTGCAACTGTTGTAAATACAAGGGCTCAAATTTTGATCACATGATTGTGGGAATTCTGTGATGGTCATAAGTGCTTGTAGTTATAAGTCACTTTTTATAAGTGATGTTTTAACTTTGAATGGCCATTAATTGAATGGTTGTAAGTCTGTGTCCCAGCATAGCAGTGGTTTGGCAACATTTGCTAATGTTGCCAAAAGAAAAGGTGCTTGTCACTCCTTAAATTGATATTTACAAGCTGTAGATCACAAAAGCATCAGGTCAGTGAAAAGAAATGACAACCATAAGAATCTCAACCTTGGCGTTTCAAGGCAGAAAGGAACACTAGCTGTATTTTGAAATTCATGCACAGACAAAGTTTTTGAAGCAGCCCTTTTCAAAAATAAAATCTGTGCGGCGTTTCATTTCTCCTTCATTTTTACAGGAAAAATTCTGTCACCCAAGTAAATTTAAATTGGAAATAATATTTTGGGAGGGATGAGAAATATAGTCTTTTTCTTCTAGGCACAGTCCAAATTGTTGTTTCTACATAGTCTCCATTCTCTGTGGAGCATATGATCTCAGGTTTTGTGGATTTTTTTTTATCCTTGTTTTTTTAAGCAGTAGTTGGTGTCTCAATTCTTGACAGTATTTTTGTACGATATGCGACCTTTTTTTATATTTCTAGGTTTAATAAGAAAAATGTACAGTTTGCACTCTGTTTCATGCAATAGCCCTCAGATTCCTCCAAGAAGATCACAGTGGTAGACAACCTAGCTAAGTTCACCTCTCCTAAGGATCTAGCCCAACTGTTTGAATTCAGTCAGGTGTATCAAAAAACTAACCAAATGGGCTACATTTATGCAGCCTCCCTCCCCCCCCCAAAAAAAATTCTTACAAGATTATAAAGCTAGCAAATCAGGTGAACACAGCTGCTACATCTTTAGTTGGCTTGGTAAAACAAGTTGCAGACATTCAGAAAATAATTTCTTTCATTTCTGTTCATCCTAGAAACTTGCATTAAGTGTTAATTCTGAACCAATATCTGAAATTCCAAAGACTTTAATTGACACAAATGCATTTGTGTGTGCATTTGCCTACAGCCTTCTTGAAGCTGCACAGAGTGGTCATCATCCTCATGTCTTATAGGGAAAAAATTATTGGAACATCCCTTCCCATCTTTATGCTTTTTATATATGGAGACATGTCCCATCATATATCTACATAATACTTGATTGTGAACCCTGTTTTAGATTAACAATTTGCTTAGAATTACATCCTTCCTTATATCTTTCTTGATTTTCTTGCCAGATGTTCCACTGAATGATTAAATAAGAGGTGTTTTTCCCCTATAGACTATGAATTATGCATATGCCATTAAAGAATTTTGCAGTTTCAAGGAGCTTTAGTGCTTTGGAATAAAACTGCATAGAAATCAGTACCACAAATGTTTTTGATACATGGTTATATGTTTCTTCTCCTATGCCTTGACATTGTTATGGCTGTTCAATATGTTACTAGCTAAAGGTCCATTAGTTTCAGTAACAGTGGAAAAATAGAATCTTGGAGCTGGCAAGGATCATTGAAATGTCCTGGTCAATGAAGAAATCCAAATGAACACACATAACCCAAGATGAAAGTCCATTTTTGAACACACATATGGATACAACTAAGTGAAGTAGAGCCCACTACTCCCTAGATCATTGCTCCAATTGCCACATTTCTCTTACTATTGAGAAGAATTTTTCCCCTAGCATTCAGCAAGAATGATCCTAGATATGATAAATTTGATGTCTGTTTTATTTTTAAAAACTCTATTAGCATTTGAGTGTCCTTGAGTCTCTTTTTATTGAGCTAAAGTGAAATCTAAGTTTTAAAGATTAAGAGATGAAATATGCAGTATTTTTAAAACCTGCAAAAGGATCATAGGCTCAATCTTTCACAGCTTACAAATTTTATCCTCCTATTCCCAAGTATGAAATTTATTACAATGTTGCAATTAAAATCTGGCAGGGCTATCAGAGAGCAGAAAAAAAAATCTGTCAATGCCAACCTTGGCTCACTGATTACCATTTGGCCATTCTTAGTAATAAGCAATCAGTGCATTTTCTTTGAAAAATATTATTATTTCCATATTATTTATGTCTTGCTTGTTACTTGTAGGAAAATCCCAAAGCAGGAATATAACCCATTTTTAAAAGAATTGCAATTAAACATAAATAATTCAGTTTCAAATGTATGTCCTGCCACTTCTCGTTGGTTGGAACTATAAATTCCTATGACTCAAGGTCAAAGATGCTTTGATTCAGAATCAAATAAAACCAGACCCAGAAAATTCAGCTGTGCCTATTAAACCTATAAACCAACAGAATGGATAAATAAGCTAGTACTGCTGTAGCCAAACCAATCCAAAGTGGGATGAGATTGTATCCAAGTCAAAATTGACTTTCACATCTGTATATTTCTAATACTTCCTGAATTCATCCTTTCCCTCCTTGAATTGCTGAAGATACCAACAGGGCAGGCATAGGTAGAGCTTCAGAAATAGAACAACAGATAATATCCTAAATTGGTCTATTGGCAATAACACATTGAAGTTGTCAATGTTTCAAATGGCTCTTCTTGGTTAAAACCTCCAGGGCTTCAAACTGCTGCTCAAATAGAATATCTAACTCTAAGAGAGTCTTTCATAATCCTACTTGTTTCAGTGTATGTGGCCCATATCTAGTTGCAAGTGTTCAAAGATTCTGCAAAACTCTTGTAAAAGAGTCCACCCAATTTAAGCCAGTGGTCATGTTCTGTGAGGACCAAATGTTGCTAAGCATGTCCATGTTGAAATGGCATTTGGAAGATTCATATATATCCGCTAACTTCAGCATTTGGTCAAATACATACAGAAAGGGAGGTATCACACAGAATAAAAGTCCATCACACAGAAGAAGGCCAAGACATGTTTTGACCACTAAAAGAGGTTTATAATAATCATTTTAATTCATGGAAGATAAATATTGATTGAATCTTAGGAAAAAGTTCGGAACTGTAAGAGCAATTTGACAGCTGAACCAGTAATCCAGATAGCTGGCAGATTGCCTTTCAATATCCTTTGGAATTCTAGGAGTTTAAGTCCACATATCTTAAAGGCTTGTGAAAAGCATGGATGCTGAGCAGCAGGATGTGTGGCATATAAATTTAATAAATAAAACAAATAAATGATAGGGATGTTTTAAATGGGATTCCAGAACTGGACAGAGAATTGGATTTGGTACAGTAATAGCCTCTTCTAAAAAACCTGGGTCTCCAACATCTTTATATGTCTCTCAGCTCCATTTTAGCTTCAGTTTTGCCAACATAAGGGCACCCATTTTGTTTTATACTGAATGATGGTCAATGTGTGCACCTTGTCCTATATTTAAATGCCCCACCTTTCTTCCTTTGATAGTGGTATTTGGCCAGTTTGCCTTCTTCCAGACAGCTCTCCATGACATCATTGAAGTACATGATGGTCCAAACCAACATTCTCGCCTCCTCAGCTCTCTCTCTGGTTCTCATACGGGTAAGGAGAGGTTTTGCCTCTGTTGTTCCTCCTGTGGGTAAAAAAGCTTTCTGAGAGATGTCCATCAAAAACTGTAGGCATGCCTTGATTGTGGAATTGTTAAAGGGTCATGCTATCTTTGTTCAGTCTATGCATTCCATTCTTGCTTTGATATCAGTTCTATGGTGGCTATTTGAGTGTATTATTTGTGGTTGTCTAAAACATTTAGCCATAGGGAAAAGGAAAGTTATTCCACCATTGTTCACACAATTTTCAGGGGAGGTGTTATTTATAGAGTAATGAAACTGAGTACAAACAGATCTAATTTGCACTTTGACAACTATAAGTAATATCTTGTCCACCAATTTGTGGAGCCACTGTAAAATGTTGTACAAAGAACTATCAATGGATATGTTCTGTTAGCTGTAGCTGATCCTGAATGCAGCAGTGAGATTGCTCAGAAGTCAATAGGTTGTATAAATGTTCTGAATTAATAATAAATAAACAATAAACTGTAGCTGATAGATATCCCAGACTGATCTTGGTTTTATTTAGGTAAACATTCAAAGTTCACTGGGCAGAAGGCAAATATATTTGTCCCAGGCTAATATGGCAGGATTCAATTTGGGCTGATCACCAAGACCAGAGGTTTAGTCTTCTGAGGTTTTGGACTTGTGCTAAAGCCCATCCTTGGGGAATTTCTCTCTACCAGAATAGGCTATTCTTTGCCTAGAATTTATGTGGTGCCTGGTTGTGTGAGGCTTTTTAGTTGTTGATTGGGGTGCTGATGGCCAGCTATTAAATCATTGTCTGTTGTTTCCTTCTGCTGCCAAGTCCTTGGCTCCTGAATACCTGACAAGCTGGTAGTAAATAAGCACTCCTGTTGACTGATAAGAAGACCGTTTCCCAGGCTTCAATCATTTCCCTGGCTATTTTTGTACCTGCTCGGCCCACAAACTTAATAGCTGCAAAATTGAATGTCCTTGTTCATTGCGATGTATGACTACCAATAAGTTTCAGTCTTCTTGTCTGACCACTTACTTGTGTTCCTGCAATCTGGTTGTTACTTTTCTCTCCATCTGTCCTACATAGTCACAGAGGCAATCTATGCAGAGGATCTGGTAGATTACATTAGAAGCATCTTCCTTCAAGCGATCTTTGCAATACATTTGTCCTCATAGGGTAACCTCTGGACGGTGTGTAATGCCCACTTGCAGATCTCAGAAATTGTGTCCTACTGTTTCTGAAATGTTTTTGATGTATGATTGGGAAGGACCAATGTGATAATGTCTATATGATTCTAACAATAATTTCATCAGAGGCAATGGAAGAGGCAATGACGGGAAAAGATATTCCTTCTATGCAATGCCTTCCCCTAATGCCTTCTCACCAAGTACCCACTTTATGGCCTTTTTGGCTACAGGAGTAGAAGTTTTGATTTTCCCAGGTATTATCCAAAACCTTTTAGTGAGTTGAGGTCATTTGCTTTCATTTTAATCTATTTCCTACTTTCACTTCAAGTTTATGTATTGCTTTTAAACTTGTTGTTTGCTTTCCTTTGTTTTTTTTAAATGTGCTATATTTTTTTCCACAAATCAACATTTTTACTTTACTGGAGCTTGATTTACCTAATTTGCAGGTGTGCTGTTCATAAAATGTAGGTGATAATCTGCTCCCAGAACCTAGTAAAGGTGTTTCTTATTTTATTGCATTTTGCTGAAGATTGTTTTTTCCTCCCTTCTTAGGTGAATCATTGCCTCTGGCTACCACAAACCAAATACTGATCAAATTCAGTGCTAAAGGGCAGGCCACAGCCAAAGGTTTCCATTTTGTGTATCAAGGTAGGTGAGGAGTCTGGAAATAACTCTGCTGACTGTGACAGTCAAATAAAAATAGAGCATAAGCACTCCAGAAATAATAGGAAAGATTGTGGCCTGAAGTTTTCTGAATGGAGAATATGCCATGCTGCAATTTATGGTGAATTTAAATGTAAACTCAGAACTCCTCTGGGCTCAGACATAAAATCTTATTGCATCATTTTTTTCCTTTGTTCCTCACCTTCTCCTGACATTTGCTTGTTTACGCAAGGCATGTTATGTGACACTTGAATTTTGCTTCTCAGAGTTTGCGTCTTAGTGTATAATCAGAATTTAGGCAATGTCTGGTAGAATTGGAATGGAAATTCAATAGTAGAGGAATGGAATCAAAAATTCCAAAAATCAACTTGGCCAGTTTACTAGGAAAATGATGAGAACTCAGCAGGAGTTCCACTGATTTAGTTTGCTATTCTTAAAAAAATGCTGTAAGGATCCATCTATACTACTCATTTATAAAAATATAGCCCCTTGTAATATAAATAAGAAATTACAAGTCCTCAAAACAAATGGAAACTATTTTAGTAGTTATCCATCACACGAAGGGAATCTTCTTTCCAGCAATCACCTGTCTCAAAAAGAATTGTGGGTACAGATCTAGGTCTGTGTTGAAATTGTTCCACCCTCACAATCTCTCTTGAGACTCAGAGTTGACAGTGACCACCTCCCTTAGCACACACCAACTTCTTGATATCTACATTTTGATCAGGTAATAACAATAATGACAATTCTTTGAATGGGAGCAAACCAACTTCCATCATCATCTTTACTTTCAAAGACATTGATAGCCACCAAAGGGATGAAGGGAGTGTTCTGTAAGGGCTAGAAGGATTAGCAAGTACTATTGAGGTCAGTAAATGTTGAAACATGTTTATGTCATCCACTGAAGCCATTTTGTGAGTGAGCCAGAATCTTCTCCTGACAGCCATGTGGTAAGAGCACATGGTCAACATTTTAAATGGGAAAAAGAGTACACACTCCAAAGCTAGAATTCTTAAAGAAAACATTCTAGCATCAAATGAAATATGAGCCAAATTAGAAGAACAATGTAGTGCCTTTCTTCTGCTCTATGAGCTATTCATTGCATATCACTTGTTTATATATCTTCACAACACAACACAGACTGAATGGTCATACATCAAAGATGCTGAGGCTGATTGTGAGAGATGGTGCCAATGGAAAGGATGCTGGTATGATGGACTACAGTGAAGTAGGAGACAATTTCCCAGGAAGGGAAATTCCAGAAACTGGAATTTCCAGAAACTGTGGGGAGACATGCAGCACCACAGCCTCATGGATAGGATTCAGAGCATAAGGATAGCCACACCCAGGGAATATCCATATAGGTTTAATCTGGCAAGAGTCTGTTTATTGTATGTAAGCAAATACAGAACTGAAAACTCCGGATGCTTGGCTGAGCCTGAGAGTGATCAAGCATTGAGAAGAAAGTAAACTATATGAGTTGAGATGTTCCTTCCAGTTCTGTGGTTTTGTGACTCCCAGTTGCCCCACATGAACTGACAGTGAGATCTTTGCAAAGAAAGCAAAGCAAAGACAACCATACTTAGTTCAGTATATCTCTAAACAAGTCAGCACTTTGGCAAGTTCCAAATGTCAGCAGCCGGCCTATTTTTTTTTTTTGTGGAAAATATCCAGAGACTGCGCCCCTCCCCCTGCCACACATACACACTTTCTCTCCTAAATAGGCTGCTTTTGTGAGTACATGCAAAGTGCCTGCCTGGTTCTCCACCAAAAGTGTCTCTTGAAATGCTACTTTTAGATTCTTTGGACAAACTTTACTTTTTCAAAGATTTTTGTTCCCCGGGATGTTTTTCAAAGGCTTCAAGAACTCCTAATTAATAACACATCTGATATATGTGATGTTCTCCAGAGGGGATAAGAAAAAAAACCCTCTGAGAGTTATTCTCCAGAAGGACCTCAGCATCAGGGTTTCCCCTTGGAAATGTGGGGGAGTTTGATTTAGGGCAAAATGTGAGCCACCACAGAGAAACTCCGTTTGAATTCCTTTTGATGCTTTGTCTGCCTAATCAGAGACCCATTCAGTCACCACTCAGCCTGTTTTGGAGTCATATTTTGATAGCAATTTTTAATGATTTAACTAGACATTGAAGAAGTCAAATGAAAGTTTCCTTCTTTTCTCCTAAATATAATTGCAAGCCCCCAGCCCTACAGTTTTTGCTGATTGCCTCTCTATAAAAAATTGAAATGCAAACAGGCATTTCCTACTTCTATGCCTGACTTTCTTAAGCTCACATCAAATTAATCTCTATTTCAGGGCTGTCAAACTCATGGCCAAAAAGCCAGATGCATCACGTGCTGGCTACCCACACCTCGTTTAGCGAAGGGGAAAAAAGTCATGATACATCACGTGATGCCAACCTGACAGTGCGAGTTTGATATCCGTGCTCTATTTCATCCAACTTGTCTTCAAATCTTTAGAATGCACAGGAAATGTATCACTTTGGTTTGAGATACAGATACTCCTTGACTTACAACCGCTCCTTTAGGTGCTGTTCACAATCTACAATGTGTGAGAAATGCCTTCTTCTTGTCAAGGGATCAAAAATGCACACTAACCAGTTGGGGGAAGGTAGCATAGTTTTACTTGTCAAGAAAATCCACACTAATTAATTTACTAACTATGGAGGGTTATATATGAGGGAAGTTGCTTGGACCAGCAGTAGTTGATTCCAAATGAATATTAGTTTCCAAATCTACCTCTGATTTCTAACTTATGTCTCTCTACACAAAGAACTAGTCCAAATAATAAAGATGTGCTTGGCTAATGTTCTCTCTTCCTCTCCCTCTCCCTCCCTCCCTCCCTCCCTCCCTCCCTCCCCCTCTCTCTCTCTCTCTCACACACACACACCCCACACATCTTCTCTTTGCAGCAACAGCATCAAACTAAAACCTGTTTCTTCAACCTTATTGACTAGTGAAATTCTGTTCAAATCATATCAAAATGCTGTTTTGTCCTGGGGTAAACTTTCAAAGTGGGAATTTCATTCTGAGGTCAGAACAACTGAAATGTTCATTTTGAACTCTGAATATTTTCTCTGAACAAACAAATGACTCCCTAAAGTGGCCCAGAGATTTCTTGTCCATCTATCTTTTCCATAGCCCCAAGCCTCAGCACTCCATGCCTTATCCACCTCATGAATTTTTGTTATGGCAAAATCAATCATTACCTACTATCTTCTGTTTCTGTGCCATAAATGAGCAGTGAAATTGATGAACAGCAGGCAGGAAATAAAATAGGCAAAGAAAGAACTCAGTAAAATCTGGTTCTGGGAAGGAATTATTTCAGATACTATTTGCATTGTAGGTGATGTTCTAGCTATTTCTAACTTTTATCTCCTGATAAAAGGATCTGCTTACCAAGTCTATAATGTTCTTAATTTAAAACATAAATAAACACAAGACCCTTTGTTACATTTATGTCCTCCATAGTGTCACTCTGGATGACTCTGGATTCAGTACTAAATTTCAGCTGCAGAAGGTTCTGATATTTACTTCTGGGATGGTCTGATCCTCCTGAAAAAATTCAAAAAAAAGGAGAGATATGAGGACTTAATCTCTTGGATATTGATACCAGTTTTTCTAATAACGCTTGCTATTTATCATACAACGCTCCCTACATTTTGCCTCTGGGAGCTTTCCTGGAAGATGAAGAAAAGGTCATTTCATTACCTCACCAGGAAATAATGATAAATACAAGCTATAACACAAGGACACTTTAAAGTACGTGTTTCACCCTTGATCTCTTTCACAAAGTTTATTTTAAGAGCTTGAAAGCCAAGCTCAATGAAGAAGCTTTCCATTGGGTTCAGCATCTATCCTGTTCCATAATGTTCTCCTTTCTCTGTCTTTTGAAGCGGTTCCACGAACCAGTGCCACCCAGTGCAGCTCCGTGCCAGAGCCCCGTTACGGGAGACGGATTGGCATTGACTTCTCGGTGGGGGCTGTGGTCCAGTTTGAGTGTAATGCTGGCTATGCTCTCAAGGGATCTCACAGCATTGAATGCTTGACAATGCCTGGAACTCTTGCCCAGTGGAACTCTTCGGTGCCTACTTGTCTTGGTATGTATTTGCAAAGGACAGGACTAAGTGGCATTTACAGCCAGTCATTCTGTGGCATGCTCATATTTTTTTTATAGCAGACTTTAGAACATGTTTCTCAACCTCAGCAGTCTTAGGATGTATGGGGTTAAACTCCCAGAATTCTTGGAGTTAAAGTCCACACATCTTAAAGTTGCCAAGGTGAGAAATATTGCTTAAGAGCTATGGCCCAACCCATGGTCGAAACTAAAGAACTTTGGCTGATCTTGGAAAAAGTTGTGCAGGATTGGATCTGGCTGGCTATGGAATTCTGGGAGTTGAAGTGTATACATCTCAAGATTGCCAAATTGGGAAACACTACTTTATGGCAATGATGAAAGCAAAGAAAGGTTGGGCTGTTCTTTGTTTAGCGATCTGTGATTTCCCAACTCCATTTGGAACAGTAGAAATCCTTTTGAAATGCATCCATCATAAATATATTATAATCACATATGTTCTTCAAATGATTGCTGTAATAGTTCCAGTGTAACTTCTAATATGGGTATATGCAAGGTTATTTGGTATTTGCAGAATTAACTTTTCTGGCAATATTAACAATAAATGTGCACATTAAAAAGCAAGATTCTAACCTCGGTGATTTCCTCAGAAGGATTTAGATGAACCCTCCTGATAGCTTAGAAATCGTGGGATTGGTGGAGAAACATTTCTTGTGAGTTCAGGGTCCTGCATCTTTTCCTCCCCCTCCTCAAAGCTAGCAGAAATTAAAATGCATTTTGCTAAATTATGTTGCCAAATAAATTATGCAGGGATAGAGCTCATTTCATTTCAGATAATTTGCAACTTTTATCTTGGGTACGGTTTCCTTCCCAGAGAGACTTGTGTCAGGGAAAACAGAAGAAGGCACGACTCGGGTGTTGCTGCGGGAAACGGCTGAGGCTCTCTAGCAGGTGCAAATCATATGTAGATGCTGCAGGAAAGGAGTGGGGGATGTTCTTTCAGCATGTTCTCCTTTTTTATGTTGTATGCAAAGTCATCCAGCAAGAATACATGACGAATTGGTGCCCATCTCAGAATCCGAACATTCTCTGCTGCAGGATTTTCCTTGGGATACAAATCCTTCCTGAAGTTATTTATTTATTAAACAAATTAATATAGCTACCCAAGCCACACACAGGTGACTCTGGATGACTTAGCCTTACAATATTTTAAAAAATCCATTGCATAGTCAAAACCCATTAAAAACACCACTATGGCAACAACAATACAATCAAATCAGCCACTTAATTGGCTCCATTCATAGTACCCAGGCCCATTAGCAAAACCATGTTTTTGAGAAAGCAACGGGATGGGGGCAACTATATCTTGGGGGGAGATAATGTTCAATAAAGAACACACACACCCCAGAAAGCTCTTTTTTTTTTTTTGAACAGACTTTATTAGTTTTTTTTTAAAAAAAAAACAATAGACAAACAAACAGAACATAGGATATAGTGACCTAAAATATCTTTTCTAAAAGAAACAAATAAACCATCTTATTTAAAAAGAAGATAATTCCAAATTGTCACATTTCTATAATTTAATATATACATATTTATCTTATCTAATCAACTTCATATCTTTTCCAATCTTCTCTTTATTACTCCCTTTCCTTCTATTTGATTATATTTCTTTTGCCTTAAAGTATATATACTCATTGAATATAATTTCATTAGTTCTCTTCCACATCCTGTCAAACTTAAACATTACACAAAACATAAATACATAAAACTTCTTTTTGGAAAGCGGCTTACCCCGGGTTAACTCTTTTTACACAGACATCAATCAAAGTTTGTACTCACTTAATATACTATCTCATATCTTATTTAACATTCTCTATTTTCCATATATTTTCTCTCTCCTACTCATTCTTTTAATTCTGTTTTATTTATTCCATCTCGGTTTAAATAATTATATTTGCATCTTTAGTCTGTTTTCTTTCAATCACCTATTTATCCTTTCTATCTAATACAATATTTCTCCTATAAGCACTGGTTGAAGTATGACAACTTTTTATCTTTCCCCCAAATAACACTTAAAATAATACATATTTTCCGAACTGATTCTGCTCCGTACATTCTAAGTATTACATTTCAAAATAGTAAAACAAACAAATAATATTGAATTTAATAAGTAATAGTAAAACTAAAAAAAAAAAGAAAAAGGAATATTAAATTTATAACATAGTAAGCACAATATTTCATAGGAAATTAGACTCTATTATCAATTCTTAAACAATAAAAACAATATTTCATAAGAAATTAAACTCTATAATTAAATCATGGCTTCCCTTTAATACATTTTTAACTCATATAATATTTTAATTTTCTAACTCATCTTCAAATACTAATATCTACAATAAATTCTTATGTACTTTTGCAGAATCATTTTTATAAAATTATCTTACCCCTTATCTCTGAAAAAAATTCATTTTTTAGCATCTTGTTTAAAGTCTATGACTTCTCTTTCCTTTTCCCCTTCCTTTCTTATCAATTCTAGCTTTTTGACCCCCCCCCATCTCTCAAATTTCACTCTCTTAGTCTTCCTTCTCTGTTGTATTTCTCTTTTCTGTTGCTTTCTGACCTTGTATCGCTTTTTCATTTTATTTTTATTTTTCTTGGTTGCTTTTTTAAGTTCTAAGTTCACCTTTTCCTTGCCCCCCTTTCGCTTTTCTTCATCCACTAAGTATGTTTGTCCATTAAAGATGGCTTCTTCTCCTTCATCCCAGCCTTCCTGTCGTTGTTGTATTTCTTGATAGGTAGAGATTGCCATTTCTAAAAAAGTGGAAAATGGATCCAGAAGAGCCCTTATCTTCTTCTTTCAGTCTTTGAAATTCCATTTGTAATCCTTCAAAAGATAGTGCCATTTTTTCTTTCTTTCTTTTTTGAAACCACCCTAATGTCTTTAGTCCCTTTTTTTAAAAATAATTCACAGAAATCTCAAAGTCACAAAGCAACAAATCAGAGCAAACAGTTTCATTTAGCACTTTCTTCTTTCTATATTTTCACCTCCTAGGGTAGACTTCAAATACACAATTCCAAGATAATCTTCTAGAAGTCGTAGTGTCTTTTATTTCTGTTCTTATAGACTCAAAGCAGTCTCCTCCAGTACAATCTTATAATAAGTCTTTATCTCTTCCCTTCCCCTTGTAACAAATAGAAAGAATTTTAAGTTTTTAAATTCAATGTCCAGAAATCCTTTATCCCTTGGCTTTAAATTTCAAATTGAATTACCTTCAGTGCCCAAGTAGATTTTCCAGATCTCCGTCTGCTATTTCTATGGGAAGGGAGAGTGAAGAAAAAAAAACTTTCCCTTGACAGCTTTCTTTGCGGCTTTCCGATCTTCTTTGGGAAACAATGTATCCTTCAAGCAATTTAATTTCCAGTGTATTTAAGAGCTTCTTATTGTCCCAGTTCAGCCAACACTTTCACTTTCTCCTACTTCCTCCAGCACAAATCTTACCTGGCTGCAGGCTTCTTGTGGCGGCCATTACTGACCGCCGCTCCACCACCTTGGGAAAAAGGGGGTTTTCTGGCTGAGGAGGGGGTCTGTGACACCCCCAAACCCCTATCCGGATCCCCTCTCTCTTCGGCTGCCTCTACAGGGCAGCCATATCCCCCAGACCCATTTGGATCAGGGGCACCTTGGCGGCGAGCGCAGCAGGAATTGCGGAGAATCGCGAATTCCTGCCGCCGCTGAAGCCACGCAAACAGGAAACCCAAAAGCTCTTTTGTCACATTAGATGTACATCCCTAATCAATGAGACCCATGACATGCCCTACCTCCCCTTCCCTGTTATCTCCAAATGATACAGGAAGAGAGTCATGTTAGTCTACAGTGGCCAAACATCTGAAAGTCTGAAAGCATCTTTGTTGGTCTTAACTGGTACTACCAGTTTTTTATCTCCAAACAAGGAACTGTCACTATAGTAAAAGCAGTATTGATGTGGAAGGTTGTCTTCTTCACTGGGCAAAGTGGAAAGGCAGGTTATGGTACCTGGGTTACCTGCAGAAGGAGGATCATGACACAAAGCAATTAGTCCAAAGAACAATGATTGTATGTGCACAAGATGCAGAGATTAACGGGCATTAACGGGTTGTCTTTTGGCTTTTTTAAATACATGGCAATTTGTGTAGCAAAAATCAAAACCTGGGTTGGGAGGCTAGGCATTTGAGAGAATAATTGGATAATAATTCTTGAGATTAGAAATAGGTACCTAACTGCCATGATGAGTAGAATGATTTCATTCTCAAGGACTGTTGATGTAACACAGACTTTCTTGTCTATTTCAGTGCCTTGTGGTGGAAACTTAACAGAGCGAAAAGGCACCATTTTGTCCCCTGGATTCCCTGAGCCCTACTTGAACAGCCTCAACTGTGTGTGGAAAATAACTGTCCCTGAAGGAGCTGGAATACAGGTAAAGCATATCTACAAAGAATAGCTAAGTTGATAAGTCAGCTCAGATTTGGGAAGAAAGGACTCGAAGAAAGAGTGCTCTCTTTCTTTAGCTTGTAGCCTAACCAAGAAGTCAAGATGTTGGTCTTCTAATCTGCTTTTCCCCCCCGCTAGACCAGTTATTATTAAAAAAAAAATACTGTCCAGGATTTAATTATGTGGCAAGTGTCAAGGAGACTATTTATCTCACAGAAGACATTGTAGGTGGAGGGCTATGTCTATGGCAGCCAGAGAGTCAGAAAGGATCTGATAGCATCTTTTCAGGCTAATAGAGATTTTGTTAAAGGGCATGAGCTCACTTCATCAGATGTAAAATCTGATATCAGGGTTCTTCTTTTGATGATCCGGCTATCTCAGATTTAAAGATGGAAAGCAAAGAATACAGTTGGATAGAAATTCTTTCTCTCTGACCAGGCAGTCTGTGAAGCAGTCTGCCAGTTTCAAAAGCACTGATGAGCATTTATATGACGAGTAATTGGGAGAATTGGAGGAACTCTTGGTTAATAGAAGTACCTACCCTGCTGCCTATCTTCCTGAATTAACCAGACATGTCACTTGGTAATGTTCAGCTCCTTGTCCTGAAGGATTTGAGGTTGCCTAATCAAGAACAGCTCAATATTTCATGTCTTCCAAGACAAGCAAGGACCTCTCCCAGATGGATCTGACTCCATGCTCCCAATAGGGCATATGTTTAAACATCCTATCTGACAGTTGCATGCAAATGGTTTTGCACTGAGCAGGTTTACTACAAGCTTTGTGCCATCTAAAAGATGTAAGCCTTAGGTGAAGGATATGAAAACACGATTATCAGATTACCAGGTAAGGAAGTATGGGACAGGACAGAACAAAGATTCAGGAGAATCTTGATAATCAGAAACACTGGGTAGAAAGCAAAACATTGAATTAGAACTAAAATGAATACCAAATTTTATGTTTGAATCGGAAAAAAAAATAAAGGCATAAGTACTGTGGAGGTAGACCATGTTGTATAGCACAATGTGAACAAATTGGGGTCAGTTCCAAGCTGTGTCAACAGAGGTGAAGTTCACTTAAATCTGATCCTCTTTGTTCTGCATTGGTCATATCATACCTCGAATTTTTCATCATATTTTAGAAAGGCACTGGCCAGATGGAATATGTCCAGAAGAGCAACCAAGACCATAAGGAGTATAGAAGAAAAACCTATGAGGAATGGTTAAAGATCTTGAACATGCATTTAACTCGAAGAAGAAAAAAATTGTGCAGGAGGAGCCGTGGAAAGCCGGCTGCCGGAGCATGCTGCAGCAGCTCTCTTGGTTTTATTTTATTTTATCAAGTTTTAGTACTCCCACTGGATCCTTTTTATTTAAATAATATTTTCTGCAGAAGATAACAGGGTAGACCACAACACAGACAAAAGTTTTTGTTTTGCTAAGAACTAACAAGGCATGGGGAAAAGAAAGAAGTGCCATGGTACTAGCCCAGGATCTCTCCCACCAGTGAAGACTGCAAAACAACCAAGAATTGAGGAGCACTTTGCTGGCAAGAGATCTGTAAGTAAAACTAATCCCCCCCCCCACCCCATTTCCAACAATCTAGAGAAATTAGAACAGGACCTGCAAAGAGATCTGACAAAACAGCAGATATTAAACTTTCCCGATTTAATGGGGGAGAAGCAAAATGACTGCCAGATTTTTTCACAAACAACTAAACCAGTTACAGCTGATATGGAGATGGTGATAAAGACTAAAAAGATTAACAATAATCTAATTCAAAGTGAGGAGAGCTTACCCTGGGAGAATACAACAGAGTTTATGGCAAAACAATGCCTTCTCACAGCGCAAACGGTTGTCTCAATATTTGAACAATTAATAACCATCCAACACGATGTAGAGACACTAAAAAAAAAGATATCGCTGTCTTTCTGCAAGCACAGCATCGGGCTACAGACCCCACCACCAACATGTTTACGGCAGACCTGGATAAATTCCATACGCAGGATATAGAAGAAGAAAAAGAGCAAAGACCCGGGAAACAGTTAAAAAAATTATTAAATGGCAGCCCTCTCAGAAAAACAGCCCTTCTCCAGAGAAGGCAACAAGAGGAGGAGGTATCAATGGAGAAGTTTCATTGGAAGCCAGGAAAGCATCTCCCCTACAATCACATCGCTCATTGCAAACGCAACGCATTGCTTTGAGAATCCATATGAACAGACTTAATTACGGATGCTGGATTTCTAAGCATGCTATACTAAATTCCCTAGTCAGCTTCTTCACTGCCATAGGGGGCAGATTGATCTTCGTGCTGTGGAGTGGCTTCCCGAGGTCCCAAATTGGAAGTGGATACTCCTGTCTTTCAAGCAGCCCACCACACCACTGATGCTGTTTAAGATGAAGACGCATTTAGCCTCCTTCCAAATTTTTCCCATCAGAGGTTTCTGTGAGGAAAAGGTTAAACCTTTAATTATTAACATGCGAGCTGTCATGGCTGCTGTGTCTTCTGCATTCTCAACCTTGGAAAAAAGAGAGAAAGAAAGTGGGAGTCAGCCAGCCTTGATCGGTAAAGATCTACTTAACAGCACAGAAATGGGCCTCATTAATGCTTTTGGAGCTCTCCCAAGAAAAGAACAAGATAACATATTATTCAAGTTAGGAAATTTAAAGAAATCCTTGTTGGTCACAATGGACACTGCTGAACCGCCTATAGATCTGGTCTCCCCAATAATTGAACCTCTTACTTCTCCCCCAGAGAGCAAGGGACTGCACAAATATGAGACAGAAAACAGAAGCCAAGATACACAGGGACCACTAGAGGCTCCAGTAGAGATGAAGGTACTATCATCCTTATGTGAATATCCTATGACACCTTCAGCATCACAACAAGAGATAGGGAGAGGTCTCACGACAGTACCATCATCTCAAAGTTGAATGAAGCATGACCTAATAACCTCTTTCCCTATACTTAGAGAAGAAGCACAGGAATGGCAAGCTCTGCTAGCTGGTGCTAAAACCCCTTATTCTGAACAATTTTCTCAGGAGTCTACACAGGATTCAGATGGGTCTCCCCTCCTTTTAGAGAAAGCCAATTTCATGCGCGATGACACCTCAGTCCATTGCAACAACCCTAACTCTTCCCTTTGTATAAATCAAATTTCCTGATGAGTGGCAAAAGATGATCCCCTCTCCATTATAACCTGGAATATAGCGGGCTGGACTGTCCCATCAAAAGACCAACTCTTTTTTAACTACATATCACAATTTGAGATCCTCTTCTTACAGGAAACCTGGACCCCCGCAGAGATACAGTTAGATGGCTATTGGACCAAAACTATCCCACCTGCCCCAAATAAAGTGAGTGGGAGAGCTAAAAGGAGTATTGTGACACTAGTTAATACAGCCCTGCAATTTAAATGTGTACCACTGCCACCTTTTCAGCCATGGGTTGTGACTACCTTACTTTTATATAAACAGGTGGAGATTTTGCTTTTTAATATCTACATTCCTTCACTCAGTAAGAAGGATTTGATCAACAAGATTTGGGGTGGCATAGAAGATTTTATCCTTGGCTGTTCAGACAAATACCCTACAGCAGCAATAATTATTGGAGGGGCTTCAATGCTAGCATGGGTCCAAATGATCAAGCATTATTTAATCAATTTAAGATCCATTAGGATGAGAATGTACCAGAAGAATCCCTGCATTCCAGATAATTTAAAGACCCTAAAGCAAATTGGGCAGGTTTATGTGTAAGATAGATGACTTTACATTTGGACCTTTGTATCCTTAATGGTTCCACAAGAGGCAGCTACCCAGCAGAATATACTTATCGGGGAGCAGGAAGAAAATCCACAGTTGATTATTGGATAATATCATATGACCTCCAGAAGTTCTTGCAAAAGATGGAGGTAGACTCATGACTGGAAAACAATCACAATTCAGTAATCCTTACTCTCACATTACACCAGAAATCTCTAAGGACTGGTTCAATCTACCTACCCAGGCTAGAGAGCAAAAATACCCAGGTAAAAATTAAATGGACCGAGAAAAATGCAAAGGAAGTTATGAAATGGATGTTAGTGCCAGAAACAATAGAACTTTGTACATCGCTACTAAAAAATAAGTTTGAAGGTTCATACTTAGAGGGGTTTGAAACTTTAATTTCAAATTTTAAATCGGTTCTCACTAACAGAATACTAGCTCGATCCAAAAAGCCAATTTTAAAGAATAAAAACTGGTTTGATAGAGATTGCGTACAACTGAAAAGGACATATAACAAAGAGTATAGGAAAAGTAAAAATGCCCCTTCTGAGGATCACACTCACTACTTAAAGCAGTTGAAGGCACAATATAAGACCCTGCTAAAAGAAAAGAAAAGTGTGGCTCTGAAGGAGTCTTGGCATAGATTAACTGCAGCAGTCAAGACAAAAATTACATCCCTTTTCTGGCATATCACTAGAGGATTGGGGAAACCCCACCTACCCCAAACTAATCAGGAACCATTTCATGCCTGGGAAGAATATTTTAGAGAGCTATATACAGACCTTGACTATGTAACTAAGGAGAGCCAAATTAGTTTGGACCAAACTCCTTACTGGCCCCCAATCAGGGGTGAGATTCTTACCAGTTCTCACCTATTCGCTAGAACTGGTTGTTAACATTCTAAGCACTTCAGAGAACCACTTGTTAGAAGAAATTACTGGCCTAATCCTGTAAGGAAGGCAGGAAGGAAACATTCTGGTGTTGCTTACACAAACTGCCTCTCCGTTAACCCTTATTACATTCTTGGCAAGACTGAACTTCCTGTCTCAGAAACTTCTCTGGAATTTTTTCCCCCTCCTTTGTTGGTATTTTGCTTGTGTGGCATGACCATTTAAAGTTACAATGGCACTGAGACTTATGAGCATTTTTCACACTTACGACTGTTGCAGCATCCCCACAGTCATGAGAGGTCAGGCAAGGAGATACGTGCTTCGATGTGAGTGATATTGAATTGGCCACGCCCAGCCAATAACATGACCACCAAGCCATGTCCACCCAGACACATGACCACAAATCCATGCCCACCGCCTATGTTATGAACTAATAAAGGCGTTTAATAAAGTTTAACAACCTTAAGTAAAAAGCAGGGTTCTAATCCTGCACTTCTGATTGGCCGATAATAGCGACATCGGATTGGTCCTTTCTGGGAAATTTGATTGGCTGTTAACAGGCCAACTCTCATTGGTTCAAGGGTTTAACACTTCCATGTTTTTCATTGGCTAATAGGACAGCAGCCAACCCTATAAAAGGGCTGCTGCTGCCCTGAGTGATTGCTCTGTTCAGAATGCTTAATAAAGAGTTGAAGTTCACTGTTCACTGCCTCGTCTCCACTCCTTGCACCCATGCGCAGAACATAACACTGGTGACGAGGATGGGATGCGGAGACATCTGAGCTGATTGAACACTCACAGAGCACCAAACAGAGCACGTGGCTGAAGGCATATCGACAACGAAAAACATGTCCGGCGGTGCCATACCACCCGCTCCATTTGACCCGGCACAAGAAGACTGGGACTCGTACATGGACCGGTTGCAGATGTTTCTGGAGACCAACAACTTGAAAGACGCAACTACGAGGAAAAAATGAGCAGTGTTCCTGACCCATCGCGGGCCTGCCGTCTTTAAGATGGCCAAGGCACTAGCGAAACTGGCTCAGGTGAAATCCATGGACTGGGACGTCCTCACGCCCCTTCTACGGGCCCACTATGCACCCGCTGTACCAACGCTTGTCCGAAGACATGAGTTTTATCAGAGGGACCAATGGAAAGGAGAGAGCGTTGCAGATTTCATCGTGGACCTCCGGAACCTGGGAGGCCTCTGTGGGTTTGCAGACCTCCAAGAAGCTCTGAGAGACCGAATAGTTCTGGGATTAGATGACCAAATGGCGCAGAGCAAGATCATGGCCAAAAGGGACATCGATCTTGCCGATGTCATCAAAGACGCTACTGCAGCAGAAGCAACCAGGAAGTCGACCGCCCGAATGCACCGCACCAACGCACCGCTCCGTCAACTCGCCAAAGATACCTCACCTCACCTAGAGAGGCACACAACAGCGGCCCACCATGAGGACCTCAAATCTCCATCAGAAAGTGATGAGGAGAAGGTCAACCGGCTCCGGTCCGAATGCGACCAACGCAACCCAGGAAACTGAAGACTACCGCACCAATGCTCAGGTTGTGGGGCAAACCACCCGCAATCAAATTGCAAATTCCTCGACGCGCTCTGCCATTCCTGTGGGAAAAGAGGCCACATCGGGAAGGTCTATAGAAGCAAGCGAGAATCCAGCCCAATTCGTAGAGAAAACAACTACCGCCAGACCACAGGGAATCGTCCTGTGAGTCGGGAACACTTGAACCACCAATGGAACAACCACTCCTACAGAAATAAAACACTTGCCACTTCAACGATACGGGAAGAGGCACACCAAACCATTACCATCGGTCACGCTTCATTGTTAGATGCAAAGAAGATCCGAGTGAGGGTCGCCATCGAGAACCAACCTTGCGTGATGGAAGTCGACTCAGGGTCGTCACTCTCGATGGTTTCCTGGAAGACCCTTAAACAGTTGATCCCTGCTGTCCGGCATCAAGACCTCAGAGCCCAAAGAATTATACTCAAGGATTACCAGGGGAACCGAATTCCAGTCGTCGGCTCCAGCCAAGTCCAAGTATCAGTCAAAAATTGTACTGCATCGTTACCGCTGACCGTCGTCGATCGCGACCGGCCTAGTTTGTTAGGCCTTCAATGGTTTGCCCCACTTGGGATCGAGGTAGCCGGCATTCACCAAACCAGAAGCGACAACTGGGAGGAGGCCCTTGTCCAGGAATTCCAGGACGTCTTTGCAGACAAACTAGGCGAGTACAAGGGGACCCCGATATCATTTAACCTTAACCCTGTAGTAGACCCCATCCGCCTTAAGCCTCGTCGGGTACCTTTTGCCCTAAAACCAAAGATCGACGAGCAGCTCGATAAATTAATAGCCCAGGGTGTTTTAGAACCAACTGATCACACCCGTTGGGAAACCCCAATCGTAACACCCATCAAAACGGATGGATCGTTAAGGATTTGTGGGGACTACCGGGACACCCTCAAGCACGCCCTTCAACAGAACGCTTTCCCAGCGCCAGTGGTTCAACACCTTCTCCATTCCCTGGGATGCGGAAAAGTCTTCGCTAAATTGGATTTAGCGCAGGCGTACCAACAACTGACTGTAGATAGAAAAACCGCGGAAGCACAGACGATCGTTACGCACTGAGGTGCCTTTAAATGCAACTGACTCCAATTCGGAGTGAGCGTGACCCTAGGGATTTTTCAAAGTCTGATGGAGAGACATTTGCAAGGGATCAAGGGGGTCGTGCCATATTTTGACGATGTTTTAATTGCGGCCCCAAATAGAGAAGTACTAGAGAGGCGTCTTAGAATGGTTCTCCAGAAATTTAAAGACTCCAGCCTAAAGGTTAAAAAAAAAAATGTCAACTGTGTACAGAGAAAGTAGAGTTCCTGGGGTACCTAATCAATAAGCAAGGCATTCACCCCACTAATAGCAAACTAAGAGTGATCAAAAACGCCCCAAGACCCAGAAATAGGACTGACCTCCAAGCTTTCCTGGGGCTCATTAACTTTTACAACATCTTCTTGCCCCAGAAAGCGACCGTAGCTGAGCCCCTACATAGACTTCTCGACAAAAAAAGCCAACTGGGTCTGGGGACACTGAGAGGAGCATGCATTCCGACAAGTGAAAAACTTACTAATCTCCGATGCTGTTTTAATGCAGTATAACGGGACTTTGCCTTTAACCATTACGTGTGATGCGTCACCGTTTGGAGTAGGAGCCATTTTAAGTCATGTGTTACCAAATAGTAGAGAGGCACCTATTGCCTATTTTTCAAGGACCTTATCAAGAGCTGAATGCAACTATAGCCAAATTGACAAAGAGGCTCTTGCTGTTGTATCTGCTGTGAAACGGTTTCATGAATATGTGTATGGACGAGTTTTTACTATTATCACCGATCACAAGCCTTTGCTGGGGATTATAGCGGGAGACAAGCAACCCCCTATATATTGTCACCTAGAATGACTTGTTGGTCGGAGTTCTTAGCTGCGTACAATTATAAATTGCAACACCACCCGGGGAAAGCCATTCCCCACGCTGATGCCCCACTTCCGCAAACCGTCGATGACCCAGCTCCAACCCTCACGACACTCCAGATTGAAACCCTACATTCACCTCCCCTAACAGCCAGAGACATCGCTATCAAAACGAAACGAGATCCTGTCCTGGCGCGAGTTCTCAGCAGGGTTGAATGAGGATGGCCAGTAGAACAAACCCCTGACGACTTCACCCCTTTCAGAAACCGGCAAACAGAACTTTTCTCGCAGAAAGGCTGCATCCTATGGGGGGACAGAATTGTCATCCCAGAGCGGTTACAATGAACAGTTTTTAAAGCATTGCATGACGGTCACCCCGGCATCGTGCGTATGAAAGCGCTCGCACGAAGCTATGCGTGGTGGCCGGTCATCAATAAGCAGATCGAAGCCTGGGTGAAGACTTGTCTAAAGTGCCAAGAAGTCAGCAGTGCCCCACCTAGAGCAACTCCAACGGAGTGGGAAACCCCCCGGGGGCCGTGGTTCCGCATCCCCATTGACTTTGCGGGACCTACTAAAGGACATACGTTCCTCCTAACAGTGGATGCCTATTCCAACTGGCTCGAAATCCACAAGATGAAGACTACTACAACCGATTCCATCATCCAAAAATTAAATAAACTATTCGCAACACATGGACTGCCAGACATTTTAGTCTCCGATAACGGACCCCAGTTCACGTCCCTGGCGTTCAAACAATACTTAGTGGACCGGGGCATCTGCCATGCGCTAACCTCGCCAGCGCACCCTGCGGCAAATGGAAGGGCCGAGCGCATGGTCCAATTTCTTAAAAAAACTCTCCACAAGATGGACCATGGGGACATGGACGACAAACTGAACAGAATACTCCTACTCCAACACATCACCCCGCACAGCATAACCAACGCCAGCTGAACTGTTGATGAGATGCAGGCTTCACTCCCACCTCGACCGTCTCCACCCGGCCTACGCGCCAGAGAAACCCTGTGGATCTAGCAGAAAGTGCCACGAATTCAAGGAAGGCAACTTAGTCTTTGCTAAAAATCTTTCCGGTGAACCGTTGTGGGTTGAAGCAACCGTAACCCAAGCCACCGGGCCCAGATCGTACCACGTACAAACAAGGGACGGGAAAATATGGAAACGTCATATAGATCAGCTTCGCTCTAGGTTGCAACCCAGTTCCCACGACTCCTGTGACCCTCAAACTGAGGGGGGAGGGGATGTTGAGGGAACCGAATTCGAGATGCTGGATGATGAAATCGAAGGAAGTCAGCAGCCCGGTGCGTCACCTGAAGAAGAATCAGGAATGGGAGTTGCCTTGCCACAGAGAAATACCTAAACGGAGGCGAGCCCGCAGAGACCGGAGAACAGCAACGTCAGAATCAGCGGCGCCGAGTCATCCTGTGAGGATGCGGAACTGCCTGTACCAGATAAATCAAAAAACGTTCCACCGAAACTGGACTACAGACAGGAACCGGTGGGACAGCGCAAATCTAATAGACAGTTGAAACAACCTGCATATCTACAGAATTACGTCACTGCACCCCTCAAATGTTTTAAGACCATAATAAAGTTCTATTCCATTCCATTCCATTCCATTCCATTCCATTCCATTCCATTCTATTCTATTCTATTCTATTCTATTCTATTCTGGAGAAACATAGTAGTTACTTCAAAGACTTGTTCAGAGTTGTTCCAAAAAGCAGGAGAAGAAACAATAAGTAAAGTTACAAGGAACTTAAGTTTTTATTGGACATCTAAAAACTTTCCTAATGATAACGATTGTTCAAAAATGGTCCAACTGCCTGGAGAAGTCATGTAGGATCACAGGTCTGGGAATGATATTCTCCTGTGGATGATGGATCATCCATGTCTTCCTCAGAGGCCTTGAGGGAGAATGAGAGCATTCCTGGAACATCTGGTATTGCTGACCCAGAGCTACTGGCAGAACATGCCTTGGCTCACAGGCCAATGAGGACGAGTGAAAGGAGCTACTGACCTTAGTGGATGCTAGAGCACATAGGACAGGGAGGTGGAGATCTGCTAGATTGATGGGGAGTCCTCTTAATGGGCTGCGCCAGGAGGGACTATTTAGCATGGCAGGCAAAGGGTGGCGTTGCTGGAAGCAACATGTATGGGTCATGGCCAGATAGTTGTTTGTGTTTCCAGGACTCTGCAGCTCATGGTTTTAATTCCGTTGTGGAGAGTGTTTGTGTTTGGAGCAGCCGGTTATCTGTCGGGTGGACTAATTGGCCATTGCCTGGAAGGTTAGTCTCGAGCTTGTTCGTGGTTGGCTTCACTGAAAATGACCCCCTGAACTGCTGGTTTGGACAATCCCTGTGACTTCTCCTTGCCAGCCCTGAAACCGGACCACCGGACTTGTTGACAAACCTCAGTGGAGGCCCCAGACCTCAGATGGGATTTGGACTGTTTATTTTTGGAACCTACCCCAAGCAAAATCTTTATTTCTAAGACTGTTTGTGGTTTGGCTGAAAGTTTGTTTTGCTTTTGGTTATCTAATTGGTCATGAGCCAATTATTGTGCTAAGGGTGTTAACTGAAAACCTGAAATAGAACTGTTGGAGGAACAGACTGAATAAAGCTCTCTACACCAACCCTGATGTGTGGGGGCAACAGATATACAGGTTGTCCTTGATTTACAATCATTCATTTAGCAACTGTTTGAAGTTACAATAGCACTGCAAAAAGTGACTTATAACTACTCCCTGCACTTACAGCATCCCCACAGTAAAAATTCAGGCACTTGGCAACCATCAGGTATTTACAATAGTTAAAGCATCATGGATTTGTCTGTTCACCATTTGTGACCTTCCCAGCCAGCTTCTGACAAGCAGAGTCAATAGAGGAGTCCAAATTCACTTAATGACTGTATGATTTAATTAACAACTGCTTTAAAAGCTTGGTTAAAAATGTTATAAAATTGGGCATAACTCACTTAACAATTGCTTTGCTTAGCAATTGTGTGTCATTGTGGTCATAAGTCAATTGTGGTCATAAGTCAAGGACTATAGATTTCTTTCCTGGGGGAAAGATTGGGCTTGATGATCTTCAAAGTCATTTCTACCCCTTATCTTCCATCCTTTTTTTGGTGAAAGAGTACAGCATATTGTCTTCGAGCTATTTTATTTAACTATGCTCAATAGTGCTAGTGGGCATCCAGGATTGCTAAACATGAAAGTCGATGCCTGAAGAAAAAAACAGAACCTTCAGAAAGGTTTCTCTGAGATAAAAGCCACAAATACTTTCATCTCTGAAAGAAATGATCTGATAGCAGACGTTTCCCTGCTTGGTGCCCTTTAGAACTCCACATACATAATTGACTAGGTAATTAGGACAGTAAAAAAAAAACATCATTTGGAAATCTTCAGGTTGGGAAAAGTTATTATGGAAAAAGTGGGATATATAATAACCCCTTTTATTAACTCTTTCCTAGCTGAGGACTATGTAATTCAAAGATAGTAATAGTACTAGCATCTTCTTGACACAAAACTTTTTCAAATGAAATGTATTTAGCTTTATATAAAGAGAGGGAAAACTGGCCCTTTAAAACCTTTGAAAAGTTTGCTAAAGTTCTTGAGTTTTAGTAGGAACAATTAGGTCTGATCCAACTCCAGGATACAAATTGCAGTGTTTTACAACTTATATTTTAAATCAAAGAGAGAGAGAATCCCACTCTGCTTCAGTAACCTAGCAAAAGAGAAGGAAGCAATTAGCATCATAATAGGACCATTTTGCAGCTTCCAAATTCACAAGGCATATCTTTTTGTGGGTGTCAAAATTGATTAACAGATCCGTTTTTTAATTTTACTTAGTTTTGACCTGGATTTTTTGAGAATTGTATACCTTGTTATTGGTATTTCTCACAGCATAGAATGGAAGAGAAAATGGAAGATTATTTTAGAAGAACTGCTAAATGTGTTGCAAAACATTTGACACTTTTGATATCAAGGTGATAATTTATTCCATTTGTTAAGTTCTGTGCGTGGCGCAAGAAGCGGAGACGAGTCGACGAACAGTGAACTTCAACTTTTTATTTAACAAAGTGCAACAGCTCGGCTAACGGCCACAACAGCCCCCTTTATATAGGCAAGCTCTTGGGTATTTAGCCAATGAAAATGCAGGAACGTTAGCTCTTTTTAACCAATGAGAAGGCCTCGTTAATAGCCAATCAGATTCTCCTGAACGGACCAATCTGATATCGCTATTATCGGCCAATTAGAAGTGCAGGGCCAGAACCCTGCACTTTGTTTTAAGGTTTCAACAATCTTTATTCAAGCACTTTTATTAATTCACAACACCCCTTCCCCCCGGGTTCCGTTTAAGGGGTGTGGTAACGTAGTCTTTGAGGTAGGCAGGTTGTTTTGATTGTCTATTTGATTTACGCTGTTCTCCTGGTATTTGTCCAGAGTCTTGTTGGGGTAGCACATTATCTGGTGAGCAGGGTGCCTCTGATTCTGTATCTAAACTTCCGTTACCACAAATGTCCTCGATATCCCTTTGAGGCAAGTTAACCCCTGTCCCCGATCCTTCTTCTGAGCGGTCATTTCTTCCGCTTGTGCTTTCCGCCGTTCCAAACTCAGGCTCCTCAGCGTCTCCTCCCCCCTCAGTTTGGAAAACACCGGAATCGCAGACCCCAGACTGCAGCCTTGAACGCAGCTGATCAATATGGCGCTTCCATATTCTATCGTCGCGACATTTCACTCGGTACGATCTGGGTCCGGTTACTTGGATTACAGTTGCCTCGACCCACAATGGGTCGCCATAAAAGTTTCTCGCGAAAACCAAGTCGCCTACCTGGAAATTACGGCATTTCCCGCTGGATCCGTGTGGTTTTTCAGGTTCGTACGATGGGTGTAGTCGGTCCAGGTGGGAGCGGAGTTTCCGTCCCATCAATAGCTCAGCGGGAGTTTTGTTGGTGACGCTGTGTGGAGTGATGTGCTGCAAAAGGAGTATCCGGTTAATTTTGTCTTTGATATCGCCATAGTCCATTTTATGTAGAGGTTTTTTTGACGAATTGCACCATGCGCTCAGCCCTCCCATTAGCCGCAGGATGCACTGGTGAAGTTAGCACATGGCGAATACCACGTTCTGCCAGATACTGTTCAAAAGAAAGCGTGGTAAACTGGGGCCCGTTGTCGGATACCAGAATGTCCAGTAATCCGTGTGTTGCAAATAATCTGTCCAATTTCCTGATGACTGATTCGGTTGTTGTATTTTTCATCTCATGGATTTCAAGCCAGTTCAAGTAGGCATCCACTGTTAATAAAAATGTGTGTCCATTCGTAGGTCCGGCAAAGTCCAGATGAATACGGGACCATGGTCCCCTGGGTGTTTCCCATTCTGTCGGGGTTGCTTTCGCTGGGGCGTTGCTGACTTGCTGGCATTTGGAACAAATCTTTACCCAGGCTTCGATCTGCTTGTCTATGCCCGGCCACCATGCATAGCTTCGTGCGAGTGCTTTCATGCGCACGAAGCCAGGGTGGCCATCGTGCAAGGTTCTCAGTACCGCTCGCTGTAACCACTCTGGGACAACGACTCTATCGCCCCAAATGATGCAGCCCTTCCGGGAAAACAGTTCCGTCTGTCAACTTTTGAAGGGAGCGTAGTTGTCAGGGATTTGATCCAATGGCCATCCACGTTCTACCCAGCTGAGGACACGTGCTAAAGCGGGATCATGTTTAGTTTCAATCGCGATATCGCGAGCTGTCAGCAGCGGTTTTTGGAGTGTCTCGATCTGCAGTGTTGTGACGGTCAGAGCAGGGTCGTCAATGGTTTCTGGAAGTGGTGCACAGCTTAATGCGTCAGCGTGGGGAATGGCTTTCCCCGGGCGGTGTTGCAACTTATAATTATAGGCAGCCAAGAATTCTGACCAGCGGGTCATTCTGGGAGATAATATATAAGGGGTTGGTTTATCTCCTGCGATTATTCCCAGTAAGGATTTGTGGTCAGTTATTATCGTGAAAGCTCGCCCATAAATATATTCATGAAATCGTTTAATANCGTTTGGTAAAACGTGGCTCAAAATGGCGCCCACTCCGAAGGGTGATGCATCACAAGTAACCGTTAAAGGCAAAGTCTCATTATACTACATCAAAACAGCGTCGGAGGTCAATAAGTTTTTTACTTTTCGAAATGCCTGTTCCTCTCGGTGCCCCCAAACCCAGGTTGCTTTTTTGTCTAATAAACGATGTAGGGGTTCACCTACGGTTGCCTTGTGAGGCAGGAAGACGTTATAAAAATTGATAAGGCCTAGGAACGCTTGGAGATCCGCCTTATTTCGGG
>BHEV01006982.1:0-22883 GCA_004319985.1 Emydocephalus ijimae | reverse complement strand
AATGTCTCCAAACGAGACGGAGTGGCCACTACTCACCAGTCCCCAGAACACCGAGGATCGCCGTGGAATGCCCCACGTTGGACGCCAAATTGTGAGATTGCACTCGCACGAGAGACTGACATGACACGGATCTGAGTTTTCTCTGATTTATTGCGGTTCTGCAGAAGCGGGTTCACATCCAAGGCAGCAGGATGGAACCTCGAGCACACTTTGCACAACATACTTATACCCTAATTCCCCTGCCCCATCGTACGAGGGCTTGGTCATCGGACCTCACCCTTACAGGAACACTCATCGCCCATCAACATTCCCCAGACCACCAAATGACCATTAATGGTTCGCTTATCAGTACTTCCCAGACCACCAACTGTCCGTTAATGGTTTGGCTATTTCCTCTGGAAAAGTACTGATGCTGCTTTGAAACACACACGTATACAAAATGGATTCATATTGTTCTAATTCTTACACTCCGGAAAGTTACAAAATACATGCTTTTGAAAACATTTTTAAGCGTAAGCAAATTTACAGAAGCGAGAGTGGCATTACATTAGTTCACTTATCACACAAACAATTTTGGGTCACGGCAATCTGTGAGCTATTTCACTTATTCAAACCATGAATAAGCCCATTCCCTCTTCCCTTTGCTCACTGTGATTCTCCTCTTTTAAGGTCTGAAGAAAGCCATGATCTGACACTTTATCAAAAACACATATCTTCAGTTAATCTCTTTCTTCACTGAGATAAGAAATGAGAAAGTCTTTGTGTCTATATGCTAAAAGGATATTAGACTTCAGGAAATGCCTGTGAACAACATGAGTAATACCAAGTTGTGTTAAAAAAAAAAAGGCCCTTTTTCCTGCTTTTTTAACTGCAGCTGTGCCTCGCATGGCAGCTGAAGTTGAAAACACAGGAAATAAAGATCAGGTAAGAGCCCTGGTGGGCGGGTGGGCAAAAACCGGTTCTATGTCTGCTGCTCTTCAGAGCTATCGGTTCTACAGAGGTGGACAGAACTGGTAGAAACCCACCCCTGTTTGAAAGGTAATGTTCAAATAAAACATTAACTGAGATCAGTGGTGGGATTCCAAAAAAATTATTACCTGTTCTGTGGACATGGCTAGGTGGGCATAGCTAGAGTGAGCATGGCTTTTTTTGCAGCACCACCCCACCCCACCCTGTTTTTTGGGCCTTCTTGGCCTCAGGGGAGCCTCCGGGGGGGTGTTTTTGCTCTGAGAAGGCTCCTCTGGGGCTCAGGGAGGAAAAAATACAGAGCATAGGAGGGGCATGCAGCACCCCTCAATGGTCCATTTTGGGGCCTTCCTAGCATCAGAGAAGCCTCTGGGAGGCATTTTTGCTCCCAGGAATCTTCCCTGAGGCCCAGGAAGGAAGAAATGGAGGGGGGCTGTGCCCCCTCCCTCCATTTTTTTTGCCTTCCTGGGCCCTGGGAAGCTTTCTGGGCAAAACAGTAAGAAGCGAGGGGAATCCCAGCATAGCTGTTCCTATGTACGAACAGCTGATTGTTGGGAGGTTAAAAAAAAAAGAAATATTTTAAGGAGTGACTGGGCGGGCAAGCATCGGGCAGTTGGGGTGAGCAGGCATCAGGCGGGCAACTGACCGAACAGCAATCAGGCAACTGGGTTGGGAGCGTGGCCAGCCAGACAACTACTGGTTCAGCGACCCACGCCAAATCCTTGCTACCAGTTTGTGTGAACCAGTGTGCACTGGCTGAATACCACCACTGAGTGAGATGTTGCTCAGCTGTTTACTTATGAGAACAATTAATCAGTGGAAGGGCTTACCTCCAGAAGTTGTGGTTTTTAGGAGGAGAGATTGGGCAGTCATTTTTCTGGAAGCGAGTAGGGTCCAAAGTAAGGGGTTGGACTAGAAGACTCTGAAGGTCTCTTCCAACTCTGTTATTCTGTATTCTGTATGTGGTAAGGCATGCACTCTATATTAAATTCAGGACAATATGTTTCCAAAAGTCAGGTTGATAGCCACAATCAGCCAATAAAAGTGCTGCTCCTTGGCACACGAAAAAGGGGGTGGGAATTTGATTGCAAGATTGTAACTACCACCTTAACTTTTTTAACTTCTTTGGTTCCCCACAAATTTTTTCATCAGGATTTATTCACTGTTGAGTGATGAAAATACTCACATGAAAAATATTAAAGTGACTTTTTGAATGCATAAGGTCTCTCTTTACATATATGGTTTTAGTTCACTCCAGTTCAACCACCATGGCTAGGGTGAGAAGAGTAGTGAACTACTAATAGTTGGGAAGAGTGAATTAAAAGAAGGGATGATCTTTCCCACATATTCTTCTTCTGTCCATTGATATATATACATTTTTAAAGCAAGAAATGTCTTAGGCATTTTTCTTTGGGTATCATTCTACTCATTTAAGTTGGCCAACCCTGCTTTTTCTAAGCTGAGAACAAATCATTTTGTTCAATTAACAGTCTTGTGTATCTTAAATCACATGTACATTAATACACTGAAAAAAAGATAATAGAAAATCCTACTTTTCATGTTGAAAAAAGAAATCCCTTTCAGATCATCACTGTCATTACCAACACCATCATCATCCAGATTAGCATCAGAAGCATCAGAAATTGCAGTAAATATGTACTGTTGTATCAGAAGAAGTCTATTATTTTAACTCAAATAGTACACGCCAGTTTATTCACTTGCTCACTCTTTCCATGTCATAAAGATTTTGACAGAATTAAGTGAACCATGATCGAAGTATGCTCTAGAAGCATCTGGTCTTTGGTTTCAGATGAATGCATTTCATGACAGTGTCAGTTTGCTTGCATGTGATAAATTTCATGGATTGACTCAAGTTGCTTACAGTACTTTGCAGGCAAAGGATGTATCCCTGGTTGAAACATCCACTATCCTTCACAAGGGACGAGTTCCATGTGAAACCTCAAATGTCATTCGAACTGTGGTAACGCAGGGGAAGTGACTATTTTTTTAAAAAAATTATGGGCTTTAAAACAATAATGACATATATCTGTTTTAGAATTAGTCTCTCAACCCAAGGCCTAGTCTTATCTTCTGTTGAAACAAAAACTGTGATTTGATTATGTTGTACTAGCTCTATACCTGTGCTTTGCTACAAAATTATGTGATCAGGCTTAGTTTTGGGGGAGAAAAATAAGGGGGGGAGGAATGTGCCTCTGCCTACCAGCATCCATTGGTATGCATCTGGCTAATGTCCAGTCAGTGTGTGAGAGAGTTGAGGGCTGTTTGAAAACTGAAATAATATTTGGTTTGTGAGCAAGAAGGAGACAGCAGGGAGCCTGGACGTGGCTTAGCTTGGTGCTCTGAAACTGAAACTCCTCTACTCTGCTTGTGTTTTACATTTGGAACAGATTTCTTTTCCGGTGGGGTGGGGGAGTAGAACTCTTTAGCATCAGAGTGTGTTAACAATAATATAGGAAATACTATATGCTCTGATGGTCATTTCAAAAAATCATTTCTCAATGAGCACCTAGAAGCCAAGAGGAACATATGTGCCAAATTTCAAGTTTGTCGGCTTTACAGTTCTGGAGATTTTGTGATGATGCATGAGTGGTATTTTGCTTTTATATAAATAGATGAAAGTCTATTCTAATTGAAA
Organism: Emydocephalus ijimae; assembly: GCA_004319985.1. Classification (NCBI taxonomy): domain Eukaryota; kingdom Metazoa; phylum Chordata; class Lepidosauria; order Squamata; family Elapidae; genus Emydocephalus; species Emydocephalus ijimae. Next base: position 19,261 of record BHEV01006982.1, on the reverse strand, counting down.
AAAATGTTTTGTAAAAATAGAAAAATAATAGAATTGCAAGGGCTTGCTATGCCTCGGTCAGAAAGTTATATAATTCAGCCAACTCCACAAAGGCAACTTCATCAATGAATCTTTATCTTAATAAAGAAAAATACAGTTGTATGGTTTTATACTAAACTGATGCTTTCAGTGCAGTGCCTTAAGATAAAAGTTTTTGCTCCATCTATGAAGAAGCACTATATAATAAGCTGCTTCAGATCTGTTCTTCGTTTTCTTTCATTTTATGGTACTTATCATCCATCACCATTCCAAAGGACCCAGGATCCAACAAAAAAATGAAAATTAAAAAAAGCTCCATTAAAACATGTTCTAATTCTATTGCTGTATCAGAACAATATCAAAAACAAAGATAAATTTAGAAAGCAAAGGTGAACCTAAATAAAACCCAAGGTAGGTACTTACAGTCAGCTAGGACCAAAAATATGTTGAATTAAAACAATTTGCAGCATCAGAGCAAAATGAGGGGTGCGCCTACTTCTGCTGAGGAAAGTGTTGTATATTTGTTTTACATACTCGTAATACTGCATTCCTATTGGACAAATACTGCCGCTCCGCGATTGGTAGATAATAACAGTTATGATTGGCTGCCTAAGCGGCAGGAGTTTTAAATAAATGCCATTGCTTGCGAGCCGTGAGCAGCCGCTATAAAAAGGGGCTACCGCGGCTCGACTTTAGTTGAAGTTGCTGACAGTTAACTAAAGAGCTGAATTCAACTCCAGTCTCGAGTCTGCTTTGTTCTGGCGATAGAACAGAAAGAATATGAAAGCTAGTTTTGATCTACTGGTACTAGACTAGAAAGCGGAAGACTGTGAATTCTAGTCCTGCCTTAGCTATGAAAACCAGGTGGGTAATTTTGGATCAATCACTCTCTGTTAGCCCAACTCACCTTGTTGAGGTGGGGGCAATAGGAGGAAAGGGGTTGCTTGTTTGCTGCCTTGATGGGATGGGATACAAATCAATCAATAAATAAATATTTAATCAGGCTGGAGTTATTAGAGAAGGCCTTGACATATTACCTTGAAGTCTTCTAGACCATATGAAATAACAGGGGTCTTGTTCAACAGTGCTTAGGTTACAAGCTTACAGCAATTGTGTACATTATATATTTATTCTTAGAAGAATAAATCAACCCAATGAAATAATCTCCACAATGTTTCACTTCTTTTAGGACTGGAATGAATGCTAAGTAAGAAGGGATAGGCATGGATGGATAGTGTTACATTTATTTATTTGACTTCAGAACAATTATTTATCTAACCAATAAAGTGTTCTTTAAGAAAAAAAAAGGATTTTTTTGCAACAATATATTTTGCCTGTAGGCTGATAAATTTGTGTCAGTACCATGGCCTATAATAGGCTTGAAGAAAAGGCTGAGAAATAAAATTAGCCATCACTTCAACTGTTAGGCAGAAATTCACTGAAATTCATTGGAAAAAAAAAAAAGCTTTCATGAAGTTTGTATGAAGAAGGTACGTTTTGACAACTATTTATTTATTTATTTGATTTGTCAATTGCTTACAAGATAATAAGATATAAGTATAAACATAGTTATGAATACATGAAATGGATACATATAAGAAAAATAAAAAGAATCAATAGGACAGCGACAGTCGGCATGTTGGTGCACTTATGCACACCCCTACAGACCTCTTAGAAAAGGGGTGAGGTCAATAGTAGACAGTCTAAGGTTAAAGTTTTGGGGGGTTAGGGAAGAAACTAGAATCAGGAACTGTCTTGAAATGCTGATTTCTGCCTAGTCCAAGGATTTGTTTCAGGGCTAAAAGAAGGGCTAAAGAGTTTGTGATTGTTCAAGATTCACAAAAGAATCTTTAATATCACAGTGCGCCAAAGGAATACTGTGATTTTTTGCAAGCAATTTATTCTATAGTTAGAGCTGATCATTACCTGAAATAATCACATACTGTCAGAGACCATGTGGAAAAGATTGGGTTAGTGTGAAAATGTTGCAAATGATGATCTCCAAGCAGGAGCTAAATTGTTTCCCAAAATTATGACTTTCCAGTAGGGATTAGAAAGAATTCAGTTATATATCTAGCTGGGAGAAAATACCTGTGTTCTATTCTCTGCAGGTCTTTGGCAGGTTGAACACTAATAGAAATAAAGTCCAAATTGTATTTTTCTTTCCTCTGGAGGGTGTGTGTGTGGAAGGCAAATGAGGATTTCCTTTATTTTCTGAAACATACCAGGTGGTCAAAAGGTCTAATCCATCTTTCTTTAATAGTAAAAAAAAAAAAGCTTAGCATACTTAAATCAGCACTAGATCCTTGCCAGACTGGGTGCCTCTTCCCAGATATTTCCTGTCATGCCATGTGATTAAACAACACTGTATTATTGCATGGGTTTATTCCTTGAAGTGAAGAGGAAATGCTTGGTCTTCTTTTTTTAAAGGACTAAAAAACAGAGTCCTAGTTCATATTCAAAGAAATTATTCATAATCTCTATCTGTAACTATTTCTCTAGATTTTTCTTTTCTTAAATCTTCTCCTAGAAATCTTTCCCTAAGGTTGACAGATAGATCATATAGATATAGTTTTAACATTCATTCATATTTTCTTGTGGAGTATTAGAATACTGAAGTATTCTTGAGGATAACTCTTATTGAAATGGAGAGAAATGAAAGATGGACTCCTTAGTGCTTTCTGAGTTTGATTGTTTTGTTTTGTTACCAGACAAGGTAGAATAATAGAATAACAGAATTGGAAGGGAGATTGGAGATCTTCTAGTCCAACCCTGTAATCTGTAATCTATCCTGTAATCTGCAACTCTTACACTCAAAAACATATGGACTACACAACACGATCAGGGCAAAGCAATAGATGCAATCTACACAGATTTCTGTAAAGCCTTTGATTCAGTGGAACACAACAAACTACTCCTAAAACTACAATCTTATGGTATCTCTGGACAACTGCATAACTGGATAGAAGCATTCCTGTCAAACAGACAACAAATGGTCAAAATTGGGAGTGTCCTATCAAACTCTGTACTTGTCAACAGTGGTGTCCCCCAAGGCAGGACCAACTCTCTAGGACCAACTCTCTTCATACTCTACATAAATGTCCTCTGTGATCATATTAAGAGCAACTGCATTCTCTTCGCTGATGATGCAAAGCTATTCAACACCACAGACAATACTGCTACCCTTCAAAAAGACCTCGACTATGTATCAGAATGATCAAACAAATGGTAACTTCAAATCTCAACAAATAAATGCTCTGTCTTACATATTGGCAAAAAAATAAATAAATCAAAAAATAAAATACAAGCTGAATAGTCAAGACCTTGTTGATGATCCAAACTCTGTCAAGGACCTTGGAATACTCATTTCTAATAATTTAAGTGCTAGAGCTCACTGTAACTACATAGCCAAAAAGGCTTTAAGAGTTGTTAACCTAATACTACGTAGCTTTTTCTCTGGTAATATCACACTACTAACTAGAGCATACAAAACATTTGCTAGACCAATACTCGAATACAGTTCATCCATCTGGAACCCACATTATGTATCTGATATTAACACAATTGAGAAAGTCCAGAAATATTTCACAAGAAGAGTTCTCTACTCCTCTAGTTGTTGCAGAATACCTTATGCCACCAGACTTGAAATTCTAGACCTAGAAAACCTAGAACTATGCCATCTTCGGTCCGATCTAAGTATAGTATATAAAATAATACACTGCAATGTCCTACCTGTCGATGAATACTTCAGCTTCAATCATAACAATACAAGAGCACACAGTAGATACAAACTCAAAGTTAACTGCACCAAACTTGATTGTAGGAAATACGACTTCAGCAACAGAGTGATCAATGTCTGGAATACTCTACCTGACTCTGTGGTTTCTTCCCCAAACCCCAGAAACTTTAACCTTAGACTGTTTACTATTGACCTCACCCCTTTCCTAAGAGTTCTGTGGGGACATGCCTACTGTCCTTCTCCTATTGCTTCTTTTTATTTTTTATATGTATCCATTTCATGTATCCATAATTATGTTATACTTATACCTGTTATCTTGTAAGTGATTGACAAATCAAATAAATAAAAAAAACCCTGCTCAGGCAGGAAGCCCTATACCTTTATTTTCAGTGTTAGAAAGAAGGGGGGATTGTCCCAAACAGTATGATCTCCAGACAATCAAGCAATAAACAATACCATAATCAAGGAACTACCAACTCAGACAAATAATCAAGCAATAAATAGCAGCCTTATTAAAGATCTACAAAGGGAACGAAATCACACCTACACTTATTTAGTCTGGTAATGAAACACATGCAAGAAAACAACCAATTTTAGAGAGCACCAAAGACTCCACATTTCATCCTCAGGCTATTGGTATTCCCTTTTATTATAAATGAAAGAGATATATCCATGCTTCTTTTTTGAAGCTGGTTTTTTTCGTACTGTATTTCAGATCATTTTTCAAGATAAAATTAGTTATTTTCATTTATTAGTGATTTCTGGGGGAATCTGCTCCGAAAATGAAAATGGATGCTTACTGGATGCTTCTAAATTATAATCCCTGTACTTGCTGAGTCTACCTCTAAATATGCCAGAAGAAAATATTAATGTTCTACTGCCTCATCAACAATAGGCAGGCTGTAAATTTTAGTTGGTTGCATTTCAGTGTAAAAATACAAGTGAGTTTTATGTCAAAGCTTGAAATGATGTTGGTCTCATACTTTAAATATAATGCTATGATCAGGAAAAGATATAAAAAGGATAAAGCAGAGAGACTGTTGTTTTCATTATGCTGTCCTGTGATTTAACAAACAAAGCTGCAGAATAGATTTTCAGTGCATATGTACCTTAAGCACCGCACCTTAACTCTGACTTCAGTCTTTAAATTTTTATTGGGTGATTTCTCTAAGTTCAGAGAAGTTCTATCCTGCCACTGCGAACAAGCATCTTATACAAAGGAATATATTAGGTGGGCATTTGCATACAAATGTATTTCTCACAATTCATAAAGTGCTAAAACTTTGCTTTCCTATTCCAGTGAGAACCATTCTCGCAAAAGCAAGTAGATTTCTACTATGTCTTATTAGATGAGATATTGTTTTCACATGACAGAGAAAGTCACCTCAGTTGTATTTTCCAACCTGCTTTTCACAGAACTATAACCACTAATAATAATTTTGTCTTTTTTTTCACATCACTTTTCTGAAAGATAGTAATCAGTGATGACAAAAGATACACAACCTAATAAATACATGCAGGTGCATTTCTGCTGATGTAAGTCTGCTTGAAATCAGATTTTGCCTCTTTTTGTGAATCCTTGAGTTGCTTCTTCTCTTCATGATTTATGATTCTTCTCAATTGGAAGACTAGCATTTAGTTCAACATTTCAGTCCATTGAAGCAATTGAAATTGGTGGTCTATTGAGTATCATCCTTCATCAATGTGATGCTGTGTGTTCAAAATATCACACATTTTCCAATACCAGCATGGTACATAAAAAATAAAAGTCTAATCTTCCATCTTTATGATAGCATAGTAGATTATAACTTAATTGCTTTTCCAGCTGAGGGTTTTTTATGGAAGTATCTTCATATGCATTATATATTCTTTATTTTCAAAATGCTTATTTTGGGGAATTTCAGGCAGCTGGTTCATCTACATTTAATTTCTTGCATCTGTGTCTTAGATCACTATAGATGTAAAAAGTTGCAGATAAAAGATATTTTTATGTCGATTTGCATTTGAATTCAGATTTAAGTCTTTTAGTTGCAAGGGGATTTGTATGCACCCATCTGCATGAAGAAATGTTGCATTTTCTTCAAAAGCCAGAGCTTTTGTTGCTTCAGCTTCAGAGGATGGCTGCATATATCTGAGGCAACACATCATATTTAAAAAAACATCAATGGTAACAAAACTGCAACAGTAATTGGTGGTTCCACCATCATGAAGGAATTATATCTTAATCAGTAGAGTTCATGGTATAAATTATTATTAGGCAGTAGCTATGCTATGAGCTATGCTATTAAACTATGAAAAGAGACATGGGCATTAAATACTCAGAAAAGGAAGTAGAGAATAATTCATCTTGTTACCTTTGTGGGCTGGGTATATTGAGATCTATCACAAAAAGTGGCAATAATCAATCTTGGTTGATTCCCCAAAGATAACTAAAAATGAGCTTGATTAATATTTGGATGGAAAACTACTGGAAATCCTAAGCTATAGACCAGATTAGGAAGTTTAAAAAGCTTTTTGGAAGAAGGTCTGTAAGGGGCATGCGTAAGCACACAATCATGCCCTGTCCCATTGTCCCCAATTATTAGTCCCTATTTCTTATGTTTAAACATATGTGTATTCTTATTTCTATTGTATTGTATATATCACTTCTTTGGTTTCCAAATTTTTTTAAGAGCTGTAACCATCAGAGGAGAACGCTGTAATTCCCCTTAGTCAAGTTTTTGGTGACCAATTGTTTATGATTAATTTTCCTATGTTCTTCTTTTGTTGTACTTGTGTTTTGGTCTGTGACTGCAAATAAAGTAAATAGTATATTGAAAACCTATTGTATTGTAAGCTTTTGACAAAATAAAATAAATAAATAAAATAAGTCAATAGACTCCAAGTTATTAGAATGGTTGTCAAGAAAACAGCATGGATATGTCCTGTAACCAGTTGGACTTGACTAACGGGGAAATTCTTAAACATAGGGGAATTAGAAATGTTTATTTTATCCAGCTGTTGATGTTACAATACACATTATTGTAAGTTCTGAACACTTTTCTTAGAAAAGCAGAAAAGAAGGAGGAAGACATGTCTCCCAACAGCACCACACAGAGTTCCTGCATATACTAGAGGTATATGCAGAGGTATACTAGAGAGATATTTTGAAGAGAAAAGGCTATTATGCAGGTATTTATTAATCTTTTACTTAGGTTTTCCTCCTAATCAACTCAGATGATTTTCCTTTTCTAATGAAAGAAAATTGAAGTTGGACATTTTCTTGGATACATCATCTGGGTCCACCAAATTGTTTCTTTCATGGTGCAGAAAAGAGAAGGGATTGCCTTGTGTCCTTTTTAAAAAAAACAACAACAAACCCTTAATTCTGCTGTCATAGCAATAGACTTATATACTGCTTATATACTTATATACTTAGACTTATATACTGCTTCACGGTGCTTTACAGCCCTCTCTAAGTGGTTTAGAGTCGGCATATTGCCCCCAACAATCTGGGGCCTCATTTTACCCACCTCGGAATACTGCATTCTAACCACTGAGCCACACTGGCTCTTCATGATACGCCTAAAGGCATTAAGGCTGTTTTTCATGTCAATCCCTCTCCATGAGTTTGTCCCACCTTATTCAGAGTTTTTCAACATTAATTTAGCTCCAGAAAAATAAACACAGATGACTGATGCTTCATTTAACATCTTTATAAACATAATAAGTAGATTTTACAAACCAGTTGTAGATTTCTCCAACATGGAGCAAACTCAGACATGTTACAACTTCAGAGCTTCAGCAGCAACTTCAGCAGCTCAGAAACAGACATCAGTTTTGTTAAGTCCTGGGCATGGGCATAAGAATGGAGATGAGACATCAGTCTGTGACTTCAACTCTTTATTTAACAAGAAAGAACGGAGCTGGAAACCTGGGCAGCAGTAGCTCTTTTATAGAGCTTGCTGCCATCAAACAACCAATGAACTGAGTCTATCACTTTCACAAGCGTCCAATCAGGGGTTTCCATTAACAGACAATCAGACTGGCCAAACCTGACCAATCATGACTCGCTATTCATGGGCCAATGAGAATTGCAGGATTACAAGTCTGTTGTAAGACGAAGCTGTTTCGGTTGTATCACTGCGATGGTTTAATCCATAACACCCCTCCCCCCTTGTTTCCGTCTGAGGGGTAGGGTGACGTATTCTCGCAGATAGGCAAGCCGCTTCACCTGTCTGCTCAACCTGCGCTGTTCCATCAGGTTCTGTTCTGGTTCTGGTTCTGGTTCTGGTTCTGGCTCTGGCTCCAGTGGGCTGTCCGCTGGGCTGGATAGTGAAGACTGTAGTTCCGGGTTGCCCTCATTGGCGCTGTCTTCTGGGTTCCCTGGATCCGCCTCCGTCGCGGTGTTGTCACATGGCGAGGCCGCTCCCTGGTCCAGTTCTCCCTCGGATGGTGAGTATCCCTTGGGCTGTTGGGTTTCGATTTCTTCTTCATCCTCCTCCATGTTCCTTCCCCCCCCCAGCTGGAGGTTCTGGCGCTAATCGGGAACGAAGTTGGTCTATGTGGCGTTTCCACATCTTACCATCTGCCGTTTGTAGACGATAGGATCGGGGTCCCATAAGTTGCGTTATGGTAGCGGGGACCCACAATGGGTCGCCCGAGAAGTTTTTTGCAAACACATGGTCACCTTCCTGGAATGCCTGATCCTGACATTTACTGCTGGATCCTGGTGTGTAGTTTGGGTGGAGGCGATCAAGATGCGAGCGAAGTTTCCGGCCCATCAGGAGTTCTGCTGGGGTTTTGTTCATGGTGCTGTTTGGGGTTATGTGTTGGATAAAAAGCATTCGGTTTATTTTGTCATCAATGTCTCCGAGGTCCATTTTATGCAGGGTCTGTTTTACAAATTGAACCATTCGCTCAGCCCTACCATTGGCTGCAGGGTGAGCTGGCGATGTTAAAGCATGGCGGATGCCCCGATCTGTCAGGTACTGTTCAAATGGCAGAGCAGTGAATTGGGGGCCATTATCTGAGATCAGGACATCAAGAAGTCCGTGGGTAGCGAATAGCTTATTCAGTTTTTTAGTGACTGCATCTGTGGTGGTGCTTTCCATTTTTTGGACTTCAAGCCAGTTTGAATAGGCATCCACCGTTAAGAGGAAAGTGTGTCCTCTTGTGGGTCCCGCAAAATCAATGTGGATACGGGACCACGGACCTCGAGGCGTTTCCCACTGAGTTGGGGGAGTCTTTGGAGAAGCGGGGCAAGTCTCCTGGCATTTACTGCATTTTGCTACCCACGTTTCTATTTGACCATCTAAACCAGGCCACCACGCGTAACTCCTGGCCAATGCCTTCATGCGCATGATGCCTGGATGTCCCTCGTGCAGCATTTTCAACACCCTATATTGTAACTTCTCCGGGACTATGACTCTGTCTCCCCATACTATGCAACCCTTCTGGGAGAACAGTTCCATTTGACAATTTTTAAATGGCTTGAGCGTGTCATCAGTTTCATTGATCGGCCAACCGCGTTCTACCCAGCTAAGGACTCGTGCCAAAACAGGGTCCTTTTTTGTCTCTAAGGCTATGTCTCAAGCGGTTAATGGCGGCGATTTAAGGGTTTCTATTTGTAGTATGGTAACGGTTGGAGCAGGGTCCTCTATAAATGTCTGGTAGTGGGGATCAGCTCAAAGCGTCAGTGTGGGGAATGGTTTTCCCCGGGTGATGTTGCAATCGGTAATCATAGGCGGCTAAAAATTCTGACCAACGTGTCATTCTTGGTGATAATATATGGGGAGTTTGTTTGTTTCCCGCCAAAATCCCAAGTAGCGGCTTGTGGTCTGTAATTATGATAAAGGGTCTCCCATATACATATTCATGGAAGCGTTTAATTGCGGCTACAATAGCGAGGGCCTCTTTATCAAGTTGACTATAGTTCCTTTCGGTTTTAGACAAAGTTCTCGAAAAGAACGCAATGGGTGCCTCATTTCCATTTGGGAGGACATGGCTTAGGATGGCTCCTACTCCAAATGGTGAGGCATCACAGGTAACCGTCAAAGGGAGAGTCTCGTTGTACTGCATTAATATGGCATCGGAGGTTAAAAGGTCTTTTATCTCTTTGAACGCTATCTCTTCACGCCGTCCCCAAACCCAAGGAGCCTTTTTATCGAGAAGTCTATGTAGGGGTTCAGCTACGGTTGCAAGAAAATATTATAAAAGTTAATGAGTCCCAGGAAGGCTTGAAGGTCTGTCTTATTCCTAGGTCTCGGAGCTTTTTTGATTGCGATTAGTTTTTTTTCGGTGTGGTGGATTCCCTGTCTGTCGAGAAGGTATCCCAGGAACTCAACTCTCTCTGTACAAAGTTGACACTTGTCTTGTTTTACCTTAAGACCCACGTCTTTGAATTTCTGCAGAACTTTTCTGAGCCGTTGTACTAATAATTCTTTAGCAGGGGCAGCTATTAGGACATTGTCAAAATAAGGCACGATGCCTTTTATGCCTTGTAATAGTCTCTCCATTAAACTTTGGAAAATGCCCGGCGCCACGCTTACTCCAAATTGGATTCTATTGCACTTAAAAGCGCCTCTATGTGTAACTATTGTCTGGGCTTCTGCAGTTGCTGCATCCACAGGGAGTTGCTGGTATGCCTGAGCTAAGTCCAATTTTGCAAATATTTTTCCGCCACCCAGGGAATGAAGAAAGTGTTGAACCACCAATACTGGATAAGCACTCTGTTGAAGAGCATGATTTAGGGTGGCCTGATAGTCCCTGCAAATTCTTAACGAACCATCTGGCTTCATGGGCGTTACTATCGGGGTTTCCCAACAGGCATGGTCAATCGGTTCCAATACGCCCTGGGCTATCAGTTTATCTAGCTGCTCGTCGATTTTAGGTTTTAAGGCAAAAGGTACTCGACGGGGTTTAAGCCGAATGGGAGCTACATCGGGGCTGAGATTAAACGATATAGAGGTCCTCTTGTACTTGCCTAATGTTCCTGTGAACACGTCCTGGAATTCCTGGATGAGAGTCTCTTCTCAGTCGTCATTTCTGGTATGGTGTATGCCGGCTAGTTCAATTCCGAGTGGGGCAAATCACTGTAGCCCTAACAAGCAGGGTCGGTCACGATCGACGACAGTTAGGGGAAGCGTTGCTGTGCGGTCCTTGAATGATACTTGGACGTTGCTGGAATTGACAATTGGGATTCTGTTTCCCTGATAGTCTTTCAGGATGATTCGCTGTGTGATGAGGTCCTGGCGGGAGATGGCAGGGATCAGTTGTTTGAGGGTTTTCCAGAATACCATCGACAGGGACGATCCCAAATCAACTTCCATCACACATGGTCGATTCTCAATAATAACCTTCACACATATCTTCCTTGCATCAAGCGATGAAGCGTGGCCGATGATATGGTTTGGTGGGCCTCTTCTCGTCTCGTTGAAAAGGCAGGTGCTTGGTTTCTGTAGTAGTAGTGGTTGTTCCATTGGTGGTTCAGACAGTTCCGGTTCTCAGGAGGTTTGCCTATCTCCTGACGGAGGTTGTTCTCCTTTCGGCTGGGACTGGACTTTCATCTGCTTCTGCAGACCTTCGCGATGTGGCCTTTTTTTCCACAGTTACGGCAGAGCGCATCGAGGAATTTGCAGTCCGATCGCGGGTGGTTTGCCCTGCAACCCACACATTGGTGTGGACATCGCTGGTTCCTTTGGTCTCGTTCCGAACGGAGCCGGTTGACCTCCTCTTCATCACTATCTAAGGATGACTCGAGGTCTTCGTGATGGGTAGTGGTAGCGTGCTTCTCAGTGGCGAGTGGGACTTCGTCGGCGAGTTGGTGAAGCGGTGCGCTTGCTCGGCGCATTCGAGCGGCTGACTTCCTGGTTGCTTCTGCGGCAGTAGCATCGGCGATGACATCTGTAAGGCTGATGTTGCCTTTTGCCATCAGCTTACTCTGCACGTGTGGTGCATTTAATCCCAGAACTATTTGGTCTCTTAGGGCTTCCCCTAAGTTTGCAAAGCCACAAAGGCCTCCTAAGTTCCGGAGGTCAGCTACGAAATTACCAACGCTCTCGTCCTTCCATTGGTCCCTCTGGTAAAATTTGTGTCTTTGTATCAGTGTAGGTACTGCGGGTGTGTAATGGGCCCTGAGGATTGGAGCGAGGGTGTCCCAATCCATGGTCGTCACTTCTGCCGGTTTTGCTAACGCTTTAGCCATTTTGAAAATGGCGGGGCTGCAATGAGTAAGGAACACCGCTCGTTTCTTGCCAGACTTCGCATCTTTTAAAATGTTGGTCTCCAGGAACATCTGGAAGCAGTCTATATCCGAGTCCCAGTCTTTGGTTGCTGGGTCGAATGGAGCGGGTGGTATGGCGCCGCTAGTCATCTTGCCATCTGTTGCGTGCACTCTTTTACCACGTGCTCTGTCTTTGTCTGATATGTTCTAGGCAGCTCTATCGTCTCCGCTATCCCATCCTCGGCACCAGTGTTAAGTCCTGGGCATGGGCGTAAGAACGGAGATGAGACATCGGTCTGTGACTTCAACTCTTTATTTAACAAGAAAGAACGGAGCTGGAAACCTGGGCAGCAGTAGCTCTTTTATAGAGCTTGCTGCCGTCAAACAACCAATGAACTGAATCTATCACTTTCACAAGCATCCAATCAGGGGTTTCCATTAACAGCCAATCAGACTGGCCAAACCTGACCAATCACGACTTGCTATTCATGGGCGAATGAGAATTGCAGGATTACAAGTCTGTTGTAAGACGAAGCTGTTTCGGTTGTATCGCTGCAATGGTTTAATCCATAACAAGTTTCACTTTAGTTCAGCAAGCAAGCAAGCAAAGGAGAGAAGCAGTTTCATTTCAATCGACAGACTCAGAGCTTAACAGAGCTGCAGAGCTGCAGAGCTTAACACAGCTGCCACTCCTAGGCTACTTCTAGTTTCAGTTTCCAAACAGTTCTCATTGGCTGACTTAGTTGCTATGCCTATTCATTGGCTGACTTTGTTACCATGCTCTGTGGTTCATGAGTATACTCTGACACACTTTTGTCTTGTTCTTTGATGATTATCTGCTTTTGATGTTTTATGATGTTGAATAAATGAACATTGAATAAATAAAGAGTTTTGTTAGTTGAATTTAGTGGTGTGTAGGCTCATTCTGATCTGGTTTCAGGGATTAACTGAGAGTCTGCTATGTGCCAGTTAAGCTGGAAATTAGCCACTACAACTTTCCAACCCATTTGCCCTGAGAATACTTTGCTCAAAGGTACTCAGTGAATGACCAATGCAATATATAAATTGGATATTGGATGAGCTTATGGTCAGTCCTCTGAGATTGTCCTTTTGCCACTTAGTAGTGTAGGAAGTTAGCACCCACCCCTCTCCGAGAAAATTGAAATAGTCTAGGAAATATTAAAAAGGCAGAATATTTCCTCTAAAAAGAATACAAACTCAGAAGCAGAAACTCACCTCAGAAGCAGGATCTCACCCCCACCTTTGTTAATGGGTGGGGCATTAAGACCTGGGCCAGAATACTTTACATAACAAGGAACTCCAGGTAAAGCTATAGCAATTGTCAAAAGCCCTTTTAAGGGCATAATCGCCCAGCAAGGCTAGACCAAGCCTGGAACTCAGGACAGCCCACAGAGTTGCCCCTGGGAATCTGACAACCAATTAGAATACAAGCTCCAATTCAAATCCCAACAGAAGGTATAAAACCCAGACACTCTCAGCACCTCAGTCCTTTTTTTTTCTTGATCTCTTCTCACCTTGAAGCATGTGATCATCCTTCTCTGGAGCTCCAGACCATGTGGTCCTGTCCACCATTAAACCTTCCAAGAAGCCTCCATGTTTCCAGTGTCTTTTTCCCCACTTGGAACTGAAGGATATTTCTTTCAACAGTAGCTTATAAATTCCACTACAAGGATGAGGGTAGACTTTGGCATCTCACGCATACTTTTCAGGGATTTCAAGCTACAGTTCCAATATAAGTTTCAGGGAATACAAAATACACAGGCCAAGAGTGTCTTCTTTTTTAGCCACAGCTTTGAATAAAATTTATACCCTGAATTGTCAGGTTAAAAAAGTGCACCTCCTCCATTTGTCCTGGCAATATTTATTTTGCCACTGTCAAAATGGAAAAGCATTTGACTTACATTTCTTTTCAGCTCTTGTATCAACCTCTCATTCAACAAATAATAAATGCACAAGCTGCACTTTGGAAGCATCTCGTGACTTCAGGTAATAGTTTTTAGATCTTACCTGAATGAAATCGCTCACTGTTTGTGACCCAAAGAATGAGTTTGTCATCTGAATAGGATGGTTCCAACCATCACAGAAGATTTTCAAATATCCACAGCATGTTTTTAATCTTTTTTTTCTCTTTTCCTTCTTGGTAACCAAACAGTTTCTCAGGCAGACTATTTTATAGTGGAATAAATCCACCAAATGATACACACAATAATGTGTATATTGTATCGATTTCAGATTTTATTCTCTCTGGATTTCAGCATCTCTCTTTGTTTCTTGCCTAAGTATTCTCTTTTTATTTCTAATTTTACTCAGTCTTGAAAGATCATAGTCATCAAGGCTTCTGGGTAATTCAAGTCCTGAGTGGTTTTATGGTGAACTGTTTAATTATCCTCATGTTATTATTTCATAATGAATGTCTCTTTCCTCACTGGCAGTTCAGTTTTTTTTCCTATTGTTTGTTCTTGATCTGAGTAAAACAGAATGTAATTATTCAAAGAAATCAAACAAAGTTTGTTGTTGATGTACAATTACACATTTAAAATTTGTGGTATTCCTAACTTTAGATCATAAAAGTGCATTTTCCAAGCCCTGATTTTTTAGGCATATTTTTATTTATGTATTTTAACATTCAATTTGATGTTGTTTGAGGAATTCTGATTTGCATCCTGTAAACCAGTCAGTGCTGTGTTTTCAAACTTTGGATTAAAATAGATCAAGATTTGTATTAAGTGAATTTTGTACCATTTTGCAACCTTTCTTGCCACAGTTAAGTGAATCACTGCACATTGATAATTTATGGTTGTTAAGTGAATTTGGCTCCCCATTGACTTTGCTTGTCAAAAGGTTGCAAAAGGTATTCGCATGACCCCAGGCCACTACAACTGTCATAAGTATGAACCAGTTGCCAAGCATCTGAATTTTGATCCTGTGATCATGGGGATGCTAATAAGGTCGTAAGTGTGAGAAATGGCCATAAGTCACTTTTTTCAGTGCCATTGTAACTTTGAATGGTCACTAAATGAACTGTTGTAAGCCCATTTACAGGTAGTCCTCAGCTTATGACTAGATTCTGACTGATGGGTTAAAGTTGTGATAGATTTCCCCAAAAGCTATCTATGATCCAGTTTTGAACCTCTGACATCATCTCCCCTGTTCATGTGATTGTATTTTGGGCACTTGGCAATTGGACCACATTTAAAGTACATCAGTCATGTCACTGCAATTTATGACAGTTTTGCCAGAAACGGTATTTACTTCCAATTATCCTGCAAAACCTGGCCTATAGCAAACAACTGACTTAATGGGAACAGCATTTGCTTAATGATCACTGTAAAAAAAAAGGTTATAAAATTGGGTCAGATCCCTATATTCCTGTGCTGTACTACCTTCATGAATTATGACCATTTGCAAGGCCCAATTACAGTAATCTATCTTTAAATACATTTCCCAGGCCTGACCTCAGGCAAAACGTTGTGCAGGGAGATAGCACTAGCACTAGCACTTAGACTTACATATCGCTTCGTAGCACTTTACAGCCCTCTCTAAGCAATTTACAAAGTCAGCATATTGCCCTCAACAATCTGGATCCTCATTTTACCAACCTTGGAAGGATGGAAGTTAATCTTGAGCAGGTCAGCAATGAACTGCTCACATTGGGCAGAGTTAGCCTGCAATACTGCATTCTAACCACTGTGCTACCATGGCTCTTATCAAGAGATTCTTTCTATCTTTTGGGAGGCATTTTAAAAAACATTATTTGCCTTAATTCTGTTACTTGAGCTATATATCCAGATTCTTTTACAGAAATGAGAGATTTTCCTCAGAGGGAAAAGCAGCAATATAAAACAGAGGCTGAAGTCAACAGTATTCTGACTAACTGTACCAAAGGAGTCATTTTGCATTTTGCTTCCTGGGCACTGTACTTTCCCTCATCTTTACTCAGTCACACATTCTTCTGAAAACTAATTTTCTTTCTTTAAAGAGCAAATGTCGCCTTCGCAGGAATTAAATTTGCTCAAAACAATTTCACTGTTCCCTTAGCTACCAGACAAGCCTCCATCAACAATGTCTTATCCTGAGGTGATCGTAAAGGATTTGACATGATTTTCTCCAAGCTTTCCACATGGAATAACTACTAGGTACAGCTAAAATAGCAACTTAAATGTTTTATATCTCTTTTCAAGAATTTCTGTAAGCTTCAATTCAGCAGGACTCTGAACTTAGTGATGACCTCTGCCTTGCAAGAAATGTATTTTTCTCCTTAAAATACCCATTCTTTTGTCCTCATTGTTTCACTCAAATGAAAGTTATACTTTGGCAATAACCAGACAGGAGGCTTGTTGACCCAAGGTTTGTTTGTTTTGCAAAGGCTAAAATATTTTATAAACCTAAACTTCAGTGTTGCTCATTTCAAAAGTTTATGTCATTTCAAAGGGAATCAGAATGGCAATAGTGGGTAATCTGAGGTTCTGGGACTGAATGAAATCCTTGACTTCTTTTCCAAAAGCTTTCAGTAAGCAACCAATTCAGCCTCAGGCAACGGCTATTGATCCAGGTCTGGTGTTATTGAGAGAGAAATGGAAAGAGAAATACAAAAACAGAAGGTCCTAGAAAGAGAAGAGGATCAGAGAAAAAGACAGAACAAATAGGTAGGAACCAAATAGCTGCTCTCACTTTGAGCCTGGAGCAGTACATTTAATTAAACTTCAGTGGCCCCTGAATATGTATGCTTTATTTATCCAACCCTAAAGTGGAGTGGAGTGGTTAGGATTAAGAGTAGGACTGGAAAGATTGCTCAGTGGTAAAACTCACTGGATGTCATTAGGCTACTCACTACTCACTACTGGCTATCAGCTTTCTACCCTACTTAACCCGAATGCTATAAGAATAAAATGGGAGGTGCAGAATTTCAATCTGTTCAGAGGGAGGAGAAAATGTTTAATGCATGTGAGAACATTATGGATCCCTGCAGGCTAGCCTAGCCCTTGATCTTTGCAGTGCCATTTTGCCTTGCTCTTTTCTTCATTAGCATACCAAGTGCAAGGAGTTAGCACACGTGCAGAAAGGGAAGGAGAGCGAGCTCTTTGCCTGAATATCAGTATGCCTGCTCTTACTCATGGGTGCCCGGGACATTATTTTTCCACCTGCAAGGTCTTACAGATGTAGAAAGGAATCCTCACTTCAAGATGCAGAAAAGAAAAAAACTTGCTAATTTAGAAAATTGAGATGAAGTCACTGCATACAATTGTCTGGACCCTGGTGGAATTTCTTTCATTCATTCATTCATTCATTCATTCATTCATTCATTCATTCATAAAATTTATTGGATACCCTTTTTACCGGAGGGTAACTCTGGGTGGCTTGCAACCATATAATTGGAGGAACTAACTGCTGAAAAAATAGAAATGTCCTAAATTAAAAGGGAATGTATGGTCCAACAAAAAGAAGAATCACTGTGTCCCATAAGGAATATTTCCAGAATATAAATCTTATGCTGCAAGAATAGTGATAATCTAATTAAAAACATTAAAAATCTAAAAACATTATTGATGAATATTCAGTGGCTATGCAAAAGCAATAATACAAATATGTAAGCCATGCTTTATTTTTAACCCTTTTTTATATATTGATTGGACCATAGGTTTTGGTTTAAATTTTAGAGCAGTGTAAATCTTCAAAGAATGCTTTAATTTGAGGAAGCTTCCATTAAAATATCTCATAAAACCAAACTTGTGAATTGAAACCGAATCCGGTTTGAAATGGCAAATCTAATCAGGTTATTTGGAAGCAGTTCAGATTCTTTCAAAGCTCTTCACAAGCTAGACAAATTTTCTTCTGTTTTGGGGTTAATTACAGTAGGCAATTATAACTTCAGTGCCATAAAATGGAGAATGCTGAATCAGACTGTGATCCCTCTCTGATACAGAATGACTAGTAAAGTTTAATTTTAATGAAATTAGATTAGGATATGTGTTTTTTTAACAAGTGTTGAGAAAGGAATTGCATTTTAAACATTTATACTGTTCAAGAAGGAGTTAAGGATAAGCATGCTTATTAATCCTGAGTTAGGATTGTGCCTTTTTTTTTTCTACCAGTTGAAACATTATTTGCTATTATAGATAATTATCTCCTTTATAGAAGTAATGCAGATAATCTCCTGAATCTGGCCATTATTTTCAGAGCAGCAGTGGCAGCAGTCATGATGGAAGACAGAATATTTTCAAGGATGTTTCCTCCAGAAGATAGAGGATGTTAGTTCCTTGACACTCACCCTTCACTAAGCCTGATCAACCATCCGTTTCAAGGCTGCTTCCTAGCAGAGATGAACACTACAGCATTAATAGTAGGAAGCCATTGGAAATAAAGTGCCAACCACATCAGTCATCTCTCATTATTTATTCCTTTTTGAGTCAGGACAAAACATCTACTTGGTATTTGCATCAATGGCAAAGTAATCCTTCAGTGCTACTTACTGTTTGAGAGTTCAGGTCTGTTCATTTGTTAGGCTCCAAGCCCAGATGGTGAGCTCCTTCACAGTCTTTGATCTTGTCAAATTGCTTGGGGAAGGATTGTAGAACAGAAAGGGAGGATGTGCTAGTTCAATATGTTTCGCACGATGCTTCCTCCATATAGAGCATCATTACAGCACCTGGGAAATACCTGACTTATGGCAGGAAATAGACACTAAAATATGCCTTAAAGAAGCTTCCCTCACATGCACGACATCCAGTATGTATTGGCCTGAATAGAAATCATGGAGAAAAGAGGAACACTGCCAACAAGAATAAATGAGATATCCCTTTGCAATGGGATGCACATTTTATGTGGACCCTATGAGACAATGTGCTGAAGCATATGTCATCTAATCTCTCTTTAAATAGCTTAGCATCTAGCACTTTTCAAATACCAAAATGAGATCTCACAGGAGAGAGTCAAGATCTGTTCTCTTGTATAGGATGTGGTATAATGGATTTAAATGTCAGGAAAGCAAAGTCTAGTTAAGTGTTAGGGGAAAAATCCTAACTGTAAAGAGCATTTTGATAATGGAACCAATTACCTATAAACGTTTGTAGCTGTCTTTCATTGGAGGCATTGCCCCAACCTCCAAAAAAAGATTGGATAGTCATTGTGAGGGATGTTTTAATTTGGATTCATACTCCCACTTATGACTGTAACCTTGTTGCTTGTAACCTAATGATTTTTATTGACTGTTTCCTAGTATGATTTGATTGCTTATTGTACCCTATGACTATTATTAAGTGCTGTACCTTATGATTCTTGAC